>JACXIK010000019.1:13296132-13463308 GCA_014737385.1 Bombus superbus | reverse complement strand
AAAAAAAAAAAAAACTAGCCGCCATAATTAATCACCAGATAATAGAAGCAAATCAATCGTCGAAGCAAATAGTTGGTGCTCAAGCGTATCTGCTCTTTATTTCAATCTCATGCGGAACACGCAATTAGTCTTGTCACCGCGACAACAACCGAAGCATTGCTTTAACGAACAACAATGTCCGTTAATGCTGCCAAACGAACAAGAAGCTCTTGAAGAAATTTTAGAGATGTCGTTGGAGATTCGCGAAACGCGACCAGGGTGTCGCCGTAAATCATTAGCTGCCGCAGGAAGAAGGCGAACGACGCTTTCCTGGTGGAAAGCACCATTAGAACAGACAGCATCGTTAGAGACGCTTTCCGCACGGACATAGGACAATCACGGGCCATTTGCGAAGACCGCGACGCTGGGACGCGTAACTCGTGGCGTGCTGCTTGCAGATTTACGCAAGAAATATTTTGGCAGCTGGCAGAGTCGGCGTTTCGTAATCGCGAATTCGCCATTACGGTCGTCGCGGGACCGGCCAATCGCGTCGCCCGGAAGGTAGATCGCGAATAATTAGTCGCGGGTCAAGGCACGCGAGTCTGAACAGAAAAGTCGTTCATAAAGCCGACTGACTTCTCGAGTCCAACGAAAATAGAATTATCTTCTCTATCCTCAAGAATAGAGAGTGCCGTGATATACACTGTGCCCACGTTCGACCTGCTGCAACGGCCTGCTGCCGTAAGATGCCTCGAAGCGGTCATCGCCGATCAACCATTTACCGCTGTTGGGAAATTACATTCTTTTGGAACAGTGGCCTTTCCAAGATTTCCTAAGATCCGAGGACATTTCTTAACGGCAAAGCGTTTGTTTTTCGTTTCGACGAATCTCGTCAACTTCTTTCGGCAATTGCCGGATTGTCGCGATTTTTCCGACACCGCTTATCGGGACGTAGGATCCCGCTATAAACGCGCCTGTATACGCATCCTAGTTTGAAAATTGTTACGCGTTGTCCGTGCGTTGAAGCGACCGAAGAATCGCTGGGAAGAATCGCTGCGAAGGATAAACAATCGCGGAACGCGAAGCCGAGGGAAAGGAAACGATAAACGCGGGAAATGCCATAAATTATTAGGTCTTTCTTGGATCTGTGTCACGCGTTAGCGGCTATCGACTGTTTTGCCATCGTGACGCATAGAACGAACATTCTCTACGGAGTCGACATTGACAAATGTACAAATCGGACGTCTAAAGTCCAAAAGGCACGACGGTATCAAAAAGTTTAGTTTTACGATTAATCTTAGCCAAGATACAGGTTTTATAGTTTTGCTTTCACGGAGCATCGAGCGACTGCTAGACAGTGACCATTTATCGTTTCTGAAACTACTAGGCTGGCTGGTTTTATCGGTTAACGAACGGCCACAGGTGACTCTCTTTCTCTTGCCAGCAAATAAAAGTCGCACTTTGGAAATCGTTTCCGCCAAGTCCGCGCGTTGTACACGCTGTCCTGTATACGTATGAATTACCTATTGAGAGTAGCGCAAGTTTATGGTTGCGCAAGCGTTGCTTTTATCCGCTCCTGTAACATGGAATTACTTTCGTTCGTTCGTTTGCGTCGATCGACGCGTGACACGATCCTCCGATACGAAGATCGAAGAAACGTTATTAATCATTTTTCATCGAGCCACGTCGCGTAGCGATAAACAACAAGCGACGATATAGTTAGTTTAATTCAAACGCTCCGACGCTAAAGGTCGTCCTATTACCGGAATTACTGTATTTTCCAAAAGCGAATAAATCATTCGCCAAAGTTATTTCGTGTCATTAACGTATACGGTGAGACAATCGAGACGAAGAAATCCTATCTACGGATACGAATTTCTTCTCCTTGTCCCTCCACCAGTTGTGTTACGCGGCAGATGCTTCGTATGTTTATCGTTCCGTGTGACGTTCGGCCGACGTTCCGGTCCAAGTTGCGGAAGAAATCGTAGATCGGTAGAAACGGCGATTTGACCCGATCCGGACGCTTGGTTGTTGGAATCTGGTCGAAACATTGATATTTTTACTGTATTTTCAATTACGATAGAAAAATGTTTCCCCGCTGTTAATTCTTTGCTCGTTGCCGTAACTGGGATCCGACGTACCGTCCAGTTAAAGCCGAAACAAGCGATATACCTGTATACGTCATGTTTCATGTTTCTCTCCAATAAATAATTGACACTTTGGAAAATCCGTACGTATAAACTTTCAAAACGTTTCGACGATTCGGCACAGCTTTCGTTCGTAGGAAAATCTCGACCGAGAACGTATCGCGTTTGATAGATTTCACGGAATCGAGCGGTCGATGGGTAGAGTTGTGGATCGCGGCTGGGCTTGGCTGGTCGCGTTCCAATGGATGAACTTTTGCCTCGGCCAGCGGGCTTCCGGCGACACATCTACGTCCGCAAATACGCCTAAATCCAGCTCGTTCCACGAGCGAGCTTTTCGCTCGGACTTTACGCTTTTCCGCGTCCCGGGCTTTCGGATACAAGTTTTCACGTGGATCGTATTATCCGCTTGAAACTCGACGCTGTCTCGTTGGAGAGGGGAAAAAGCCGCCTGTGGCTCGGCCGCGGAAGAGGGATTGGATTAAAGTCGTTGCAAGGTTTTCAGCCGCGCGATTAGAAGCTCGTTGCACGCGTAAAAAGCTCGTACTTCTTTATTTACGGACGCCGGGCCTGACGAAAATATCGTTGCGACGCCTTAGCCGCTTGCTTTCTTACGACCCGCGACTCTCTGTATCTTTTGATTCGCTTTTGTTTCCTCGCGACCAGCTTTCCGGAAAGAACGTCTTGTCTCTCTGCTTTTCGAGCCTTTGCTGCCGAGCTTTTAACGGTATTTCGAGCAGAAGGGCGAAAGCACCGTAGTTGGCAATGAAAGTAGCAGAGAAACACGGAGTTTTCCATTTTTCCACGAGCACGGTACCGCGCTGAAAAAACGAGAGGAAGAAACGGCGGATAGGCAAGCGTAAAAACGCGAGAAGATCATTAGGCGAGTCTCGCTGGTCGACCGAGCCGAAACAACGGTCCGAGCCGCTCGCACGAACGATTCCCGAAGGATTAGAAAACCGAAAACGAACCGTCCACGATCGTTAGTGATTACTCCGTCCGTGACAATTGCCCCAGTTGCCGCGATATTTGCACTCTAACGAGCCGAACACGATCCCATCGATCTCGAATCGCGACCATCTTGCCGGTTGCGTCACGATATCCTTTTGCGTTACGTCCAAGATAATTACACTGGCGATCGAATCGTTAACAAAATTCGTCCCATTTTCCACGAATACGACGTTTCCCGCGAATATACAGCGGCGAGCCCACACGCAGAGAAATATTTCCTCGTAAATTCGACCGATCGTATCGCGAAAATTTCCGTTTCCAATTTGGCTTCTACAACGTCGAGTATAAAAATTACAGTCCGCGTTTACGTCATATTTTGTTGTATTTTGTCCCTTAGCGCTACGCCACAAACGTGGCTCGACGCTAGAAGGCGAAGGTTTGATACGTCGCAAGTTAAAATCGAAGGTTTCGACGATAATTTTGTTTGGAATATCCGCCTGATCTCGTTCGCACGATCACGTTGGACCATCTAGGTAACGAGTCTCGCTGGAGCATGTTGGAGTTTCCATTGGGGATGATTCTCGGTAAGAAAAGGCCGGATTCGGGCGTAACGCGGCAAACGGAGCATTACGACAGGGAAATGGCGTAACTTGGCGAATTTGTAGAGCAGACAACTTGCGCCGAGCTTTAGCACGGAAGATTAGAATCGTACCGTTTCTTTTCCCATGTCTCCGTCGGATGTTTAAGAGCAGCCGTGTCTCAACCGGAGAAACTTCCCTTTCACCCTTCTTCCTTAACGCCATTATCGCGCGACCGAATTATACGGTATTTCGAATACGAGCTTCGCTCTCTTTGCACTTTACGCGAACGTTCTCTGTTTCAAGACACTCGGATCGAATTTTTCTCGGAGTTTCCCTAACGTGCAATCGCTTGACCGTTCGCAACGCCGTGTAACTCGAAAGTTACGCGTTTCTGTATCTATATTTGTGAAATTTAATTTTTCGTTCGTTCGTGATCGTAACGCTGTATCATTAAGTTGTCCGAGAAGTTTCTTTCGTCTTGTAAGGAAATAGTGGACGCACCACGTTCTCTGTTTCGTATTATTTTTGTCGAATCGCGTACGATCGTGATAATAGAAATAGAAGAAAATGCATCGTACGTGATCGAATAAAATAATATAAAACGAAAAGAGGTTTATTTCCTTGCAAGAGGAAAGAGACTTTCGGGACAACCTAACGTTTTATCGCTATACCGTCGTACGACGCTGGATAACTTATTCGCAACAGCTACAGGTTTTGGCGTATCTCAAATCACCGAGAGAAGCTGTAATCAAACATAACGTTAACCCGGATTAAATTTGGAGAACCAGATTCTGTTCTACGACTGACTTACATCTAACTTAATCCTGTCCATTGACCTTGCCCTGATCGGTTGTGTTCCACGCCTAACTCACAGACCACTCTCGGTCCCATTTTCAACCTAACTCGGTTAGAACGTAGCTTAATCTGTAATTGACCTAATCTATATCTGGCCAGAACCTTTCATCGTACTATGTTCGAGTTAACTTGGAACCCAGTTTCTCGATTTAACTATACCGGACTCGGCGAATACTTTGGATAAGTTTTCAACTTCGACTTTCCACAACTAGAATCTCACGATAAAACGGATTATAATCGAACAAAATGAAAATAATCGCCGAATCGCAGAGTTACGTTAAATTGGCCGTGTCTTCTGTTTGCAAAAGCCTACGTATACGGAGTACAACGGGAAAATAGAGAAAGTCGAGAGCGTAAGAAAAATTTGAAAGTTTAACTGCCTATAGCGAGAGTTTCGTGATAAAGAGGATCACAGTTGGCTAGGTTTAATTTAATCGCGGAATCATCGTCGTGTCGACCCACCCACGTTCGTCCTCTCTCTTGTCTTCTACGTTCGGAACGATATATGGAATCGAATGGAAAAACGAGGGCAAGTTAAGGAAAAGAAAAGACGCTATTTGGAAAAGACGTTGAAAGCGAGAAGCAACTCTACTCGCTGTGTCTTTCTTTGCGATAACAACATTTTTTGTTGACCGCGCGTCGTTGTCGTCGTCGTCGTCGTCGTCGTCGTCGTTTTCGGTGGATTAAATGGAGTGCAAAGTAGTCGATACGATGGGCGGGCAGAAGTTTGTAACCGACAGCATAAACGTATAGCGCTATTACGAGGATGAGCCGACTATATCGTAAACCCCATGATTATTTACGGTTATTCCACGGTTTCTCGCAATTATCGTCGGTCATGGTTCGCTCGTAACTTCGCGTCGTTTCCCTTTGCATTTTTATCTCACTTTGGAAAAATCGCTTCGATCTACCGATTATTCATCGAGCGTGTGTCTGTCGAATTATATGAAATCGAGTAGCGTTGAGATTTCGAGATTGAAAGCGAAGGCAAGCGAGAAGAACGTGGCCGTCTGTTCTTGCGAGATTTTCTTAATCAAATTACTCTGAAATATCGTACTTGATGTATTTACATGGCCGTTGGCTGGCGGCGTATGAAAAGATTCGCGAAAGTCGGCGTAATCTATGTAATTTCCATTCTCGTTGGCGGAATAGTCGAGATCCAAAAGTTGCTTCTACCGTGGCAGAAATATATAGGGCGAAGGTAAGTTTTCTTCGGGCCAGGTCAGCATTATCATATCCCAGGGGTTAAACAGACTGGAAAGGAGGTGGAGGCTGTATCCGACGTGCTAGACATATGGCGGCATTATGACGATGAATCAGTACATCGTGTACCTCGTGATAAGGATTAATGTGCAGATTCTAATGTGTCTCGTGATACGTTCGCGCGATTCAACCTGTACTCTCTACGATTCGCACGCGCTATTTTTCCTCGACCTTCGTCTCTCGCGTTGTACGGCGCTCGACTTTCGCGTGGCTCAGTTTTTTTTTTTCAAATTTGTTAAACGTTAACGTTACCACGTAAGCATCTACTCGTTGCAAGGAACTCGCTTTACGTTTAGTTATTTTCACGATAGAGTACAAGGTGCGCGACTAGATCCAAGCTGTGGAAATGATATCGTACGGGAAAAGGCGACAAACGATAAGACGCGCGACATTTGTTAGTCCGAGCGTCGGCGCTAGTTGCGGTTTCAAATCTCATTTTCCCAGTGACTAAAGTCAATCACTTCGATGCCATGCGTCGAGCCACTGTTCGCATCGTACCAAGTAGAATTTTATCCGAGATCTTGCCAAAACTATCGGTTGCCAGCGAGTCGAGCGTCGTGTTACGAGCGATCGGAATCGATATGCCATGAAATTAATTAAGAGAATCGAATCTGGTCGCCGATCGAGTCTGGTTCACCCTGGCGAAGCAAGTCTCGCGTCGAATCAGCAGCCTGGTGTCACGCGAAACCAAGGCGAGTCTTCGATTTCGCGTGAATTCACCGTACGATGATTTGACGAATCGGGCCAGGCGAATCGGAAAGGGAGCGCAGAGAGGGATTGAAGAGGTTAGGAGGGTTAGGAGAGTCGTGTCAGGTCATTCCGGCCGCATAAATAACATGTAAAGCAAGTTTTCCTCGTGCGAGGGTAGCATTATCATATCCCAGGGGTTAAACGGGGTGGAAAGGGGGCGGAGGTCGAAGCCGACGCGGCAGACGTATGGCGGCATTACAACGATGAGTCGGTGCATCGCGTCGCGTAGCTTGGCCAGGTGTTGGTACTTTCGCGTTTCTTTGGACCTGTCCCGCTGACGTAAGATTTCCTAAGGGAAAAGCACGCCTCAAAGATGGAACTTCAGACTTCATCGACTTTCCTCGAGAACCGCGTTTCCCTTCCGCGTGTTTCAACCCCTATCTTTCGAATTTCTGCGAAATGTTCGCGCGCCAAGCGTTTTGGGGACCGAGCGTAATTCGAAATAAAAAGGGACTTTGTCCCGATCTAGTTCGATAGTCGAACAACGGCTCTTTTCCTTTCTTTTTTTATGTTTTCTTTTTTTTTTTTTTGTTGGTGCTCGACGAGACGAAGAACGTTCGATAAGAGGAATCTTTGATCTAACGATGGAGTGTTTAGAATCGTCAAGTGGAAGTTCCAAGTATATCCAAATATGGAAGAACGCGCGTTCTTCCATATTTCAAGTTTCCCTGTGAACTATCATTATCGTTTATTCAATTTCGGCTTTGTTCAATTTATCATATTGTTCGTTCAATTTCGCCAACAGTCGGATCATTATATTACGAATTATCTAAGGATGGATACCGCTAGATAGAGAACGCTTGATTTAACCGTTGATATAAATTAAGTAGAACAAAGATATTCAAAGGACAAAAAAAAGAAAAAAGAAATCCTGGGAAATTCTCCAAAGAACGAATCTCAGTGACTCGCGTAGATGTAACCGATGACATATAACGTTTCAAGCTTTTGGTACCCTCGTTCCGTTGAAGTTTAGTAGCCGAAGAAAATGGAATTCCGCAAGAAAGTAAAAAAGGAGGGCGCGTGCTATAATCGTGCGTGCGAGAATGCGAGAAAAATATCCTGCGCTCGGTTCGCGGAGAAAGAGAGAGGAAGATAGAGAGCGAGAGAGATTTAGTTCGGAATCCGATTTATTCGTTCGTCGGTTCGTGCACGCTCCAAGAATCATTCCTCGGGAATATAAGGGTTGGTGTTGGTGGTTAAAGCGCGAGGGAGCCCGTAGAAAGGAAGATTTTCCGGTCTACATTTCCCGTAACGCTATCCGACGACCGACGTCGTGTCGCGACGTAATAATGCACGGGGTGAAAGTAACAATCGAGTAAACGCGAACAATAGGGCGTTTTAGCCACGTTGAACGCGACGTCGATAGAAGCGATTCCTTCCAAGTCGAAAAACGACAGGTGGAACCGGTTCAGTGTCGTCCAAACGCTTTTTCCCGTCCGCTAACATTTTCTCCCCAGCAACTTCTTTCCTCTTAGCAACTCGTCTTTCCATCGATAAATGAACAATTTACAAGTATCGACTCGATTTGAAATTTACGCATCGAATATCGTTCCCCGACAACCGAGTTGCAACCAGAGTTTAGAGTTACAACGATACGACGTCTTCGTAATAGAACGACGGGACAACTATATATTTTATATTCGCGAACACGGCATTGAAAGAGACGACAAACCGCGAAGACGCGCCACGAGAGACCGGGTACTTGGCTTTCGAATCCGACTTTCTTAGAGGGGGATGAAGAAAGATGCGTTATCAACGAGAGAAGGTCATAGTGCTGAACGGAGTCGCAATTACGCCCGAAAAGAGTGATTATATATTCTAACGATGGCTCAGAGTATCGACACCGGAGGAATATAGGTCGTTCGATATTAATTTTGTCGAATTAATATCGAACCGCGGCCGGCCCTTTTTTTTTCACGCGCCACCCCTTTTGTACGGGAGATATTCAGCTTTGACCTGGATTTTATATTCATCTGTTTGCAAAGCGATCGCATTCGCGTTCCTCGACATTAATTTTACGCTTCGAAGACGCCCCGACGATTCTCGCGTGTATGCGTGTGTCTATCCATAGACAGACACCAGTCCATAGAAAGCGAATTCTATGGATCGGAGATGCGCGTGTACGCGGATCCTTTGGCCTGAAATATATTCGAAAACGTAATTTATCAAATATCATAATATACGTGATAAAGCGAACTCTTGCCGCGGTGGTAGCGAACGGAGACCTGTGTGTGCGTGTTGGACGGTTGGCGTCCGAAAGTTTGCGCTTCGACGTGTTTACGCTACCGGCCGTAAGTATTTGCGCGCTGCGGCCGATTTCGTCGATTTTGTAACGCAAAGCTGAATAAAAGTGAATTCGTTCAGGATATAGAAATTAACAACGGAAAATTATACGCACTGCGTGCTCGTGCAATCGAAAAACCATAAAGTTGCTAGACTGGTTATGGAAAAACTTATAGAAAGTTATTCCGTGATAATAATAAACAGTAAGAAAATAGTTGTGCAGAGTTTGAGGGTAACGCATATTGGTTTTTTAACGATTTACTCGTATCAGAATATTCCGTTACGCGTATCTATGGCCGTTGCAAATAGCAAGATCGTCGCAGTTGGATTTATCGTTAATTTTGCGACTGTAACAGGACAAAATATAACTTGTTAAGGCCAAGCGAGCGTCTGAATATTTTTCAACGATATTGCAAATATAACGCAACGATCGTGACCGTCCCTCGAGATTATATCCCCTCTGGATCTCGTTAGAGAAGACACGTGACCACGATAGACCCTACGCAATCCCCGAAGCCTCTCCAATGGGATAAAAATAATCGCATGGTTTTCTACTCCGTGCAATGTTGCGTTTGGCCGGGAGCCACGGGTACCTGCGCTTATTAAGGCAGACCTTTATATCTACTGCTCGGTTGCACGTGACGATAGCGTCGAGCCAAGTACACACACGCGATCCAGAAGCCGAAACGCTAGGCCATGACCCGTCTCTGATTATCCTCGACGCGCATCGATTCGTTTTTCGAATTATCTGCTCGATGCGATTCCATGGAAATACTTTGCTGCTGTACGTACAAATTTACAGGTTTCTCGCGTACAGGTTTTCAAGTTGTTCGGTTACGTATGGAAATTATTTGTCAAGCCGTGTTCTCACCGGCAGACACGTTCGCGAACACCGTTCGCAAGCGTGAAAATGTTCGCAAACGTGTCGCGTGAGTCTCGGTATACGAGATTCAGCGAAGTACGTTGCTCGAACGTGTTCGCGGACAGCGCGCAAACAAGCAACGAACGTGTCCTTAGAACGATTCGTGTTATTTAAGTAAAAGGTTTCGCGAGTCTTCGATCAGCGCTGTTTATATCAGCGGACCGAACGATAACGCAGAGTTACGAAATCAAGCGCTATAGTCGACAGTACGCGAGGTCTCGAGCCAGTAACTGTACGGACGTTGATTCGGTTAAGAAAGATACGCGTCTCGTCGAGCGACGCGAATGGAGACTGATTCGACAGCTGGCAAGCATTAAAAGAGGAAAAAATAAGCAACGTACGACGCGCGTTCGATTTCTGACTTTCGATCGACAAAACGGAGATTTCTATGAGAATACCGTACCGTACGAGAGAAACGTCCGAACGAATGTGCTAGGGAAATAAAAATTTACCGGAGAAAAATCAGCGAGATAGAAAATAATCGAAAGTAATATCCGGGAGATGCCTTGGATCGTCGTAGATGTTCTTTCAGAAAGGTGTTACGACTAAAAAAAAAGAAGAAAAAAAGAAAAAAAAAGAAAGAGAAAAAGATAGACATGTAGAAACACGGAGAAGAAAAACGAAACCGTCGAATATCGTAACGAATCTGTCTTCGAACGATGAACGCTTGTTTACTTTGGAAAGTAAAAATTAGAAAACGTCGGAAACGTTGCTCGAAAGCAACGAAATGCGAAACGTAAGTCGTCGGTTCGTTCTACTCGCGAGGATTCTATTTTCTTCTCTTTCTCTCCGTGTGTGCTTTTTTAAAATTAAATTACACGCGTTACGGATGCGCGAAGCTGAAAACGTTGATCGATCCTCGCGTGATCCGATTTGCCGGTTCTTTGTTGAAATTCAACGGTAATCCGATTTCAATCGGTCACGCTGGTATCGTTGCAAGAGAAGTCGCGCCCAGAAACGCGGCTAACGTTTCTGCTGGCGTTCGACCGGCGATCTTCGCAGAAATATCGAAACGCTGAATTTCCCTTTCGACTTACCTTTTACGTTTTACGCGCGATATTTCCGCGAGATAATTTTCTCGAACGATTCATCTGGAATATTTTATCGCGCGCAAATCGACGGCGGTTTTACAACGATATTTTCATCTTTCTGTTTCAGGTAAGCCGAGAACCATAAAGATACGCGTCGGTAGCTGTCGATGTGAGTAACGTTTTGAAAAATTATTTTTTCCCCGCGTGCACGGTAGGTGGGAAACGTCGTTCTCTCTCCGCCCCGTGGACGCTGTAAATTTCAAAGAGAATTCAATTTTAAAGCGTACACTGTTTCACGAGGCAACTCGTAAACTAGAATAGACATTAAGCGCCGCGTTTATCACGAAGACCTTCGCTTTTCCGCTTTCGTGCGTGACACAACTTCCATCATAACGTGTACGCCGCGTCGTACAACGTTAGGTAGATTAGAAATGCAAGGATCTTGATGAAAAACGTATTCCAGCGAATATCAACACCCTCCGCGTTATTAAACTCTGCCTTTCGTTTTTCAGTTCGTAATTAAAGCCGAAGTTTACTTTTCTCTGGTCGTGTCTCCGCACTTTCCGCGTTCGAAAGATTAATCGCTCTGCCAAGAGCTAACATCAACGATCCATTACTCGATTACGAATCAAGTAGCTGCCACGCACGACGTTGTTCAACATGGTGTATCTTTTACAATATCGTTCGGTATAGAATCGATGTTTTTCCTACAGAAAATTCGCCTTTATCTATTTTTAGTCCGATATCGAACTCTCGTTCGTTTTCTCCAACAGGAAGATTAATTTAAGCACTTTGTCGAGGATAAAATCGTACGATCGATTATTTGGTCGAGTGGAATGTAAGGTTTTATCTATACGGAGCGTCGCTCTTGCAAATTTTCAATAATCTGCTCTGAAAACGAGATCTACCGTTCTTCGGTCTTGCGTCGATGTTCATCAATCGCTATTAACTTTCTTAGACCAAGAGATTAATTACGTACTTCGTTAAGAGTCATCCATCATATATATTTCGCTAGGACCGCAACTAGTAGCTTCTATCCGGTCTATTAAAATCTACCGTTTTATAATATTATTTAGAAGCAAAGTTTTCAACGCCATTTTCCCCAGCAAAGAGTTTCCGTTCCTCCTCCGATCTTCTTTGATTCCTTCAAATTCCACAATGTACGCGTGGAATCGAGATGGAATAATGTAAGCTCGATGGGCTTTGTAATTTAAATCGACTGGCAAGGAATTGCGAACGAAACGTTGCGTTAACGCGATGTTGGTCCTCGGCGGATCAACGGATCAACCAAGGCTAAAGTTTGGCGGTCCATCGGTTCGAGAAAAGTCAGTCTTTCGACCCTTTGCGCTCGAGAGGCGACTCTCAGTCACCGCGGCGTTCCTCGTTTGTGCTAGATTTCGACCTGTAGGCTCCCGAATTGTCCGGTTCTGTCACTAGATTTTCAGGACAAAAAAAAAAAAAAAAAGAAAAAGAGTAAGACGATATCGTATATAAGTATCGCCGCCGAGCGACTTAAATTTAACTTTCAATCGTAACGATGAAAAGGTAAATCGTAAAGGTAAAGGTAAAGGTTACGTAACGTAACGTAACCTAACTGCTGCCAAAATTACTTTATAAATGTGTTTATTGCGAATGTACATATATGCAATGTATATTTCCTTGGCCAATAAACGTTTAATAATAAAATGCTAGATTTCGATCTCTCCAACTTACGAGAACGCGTAAACAGATTCCTCGGCTCTCTGTACTGTTCGTTGAGAAGCGCGAAGCGTTACAGTTTAACGTGCAATTATAAATTGCATCGATCGTTACGTACGTTCGCGTTACCTACGAGACACTAGTCACATACGCGCACAACCATCTCGAGTCACTGGAAATGTCATCGAGCGCGAAAGGTTAACAACGTGGATCGTGTATCGCGAGCCGAACTGTGCTTGTCGTATTCAAGGAATCACGATTCTCGACTGGCCGACAACGTTTCTCCGCCGATGAAAGATTCAGGACGCGTGTAATCGCGGTGCACGTGATCCTGTCGCCGGGTGCAAATAATCCTCCCTCGCCTGTGGTATCACGTTTGCACGGGTTGGCATGTCGGTTCGACGCGCTCGAATTCCGACTTTCCTCCGTATCTTGGTAAAAGCGAACGCTTTTGACGCCGTCTTCGCCTTCGTTCCGGCTGTCGATTTCGGTTCGCCGCGAACATCGCCCAACCATCGGTGGGTGAATCGCGACGCTCTTACCCTCGTCCGAAGCTCGTGGAAAGTTTTGCTCGAGACGGAAATCGTCGGAGGATGTCGACGAGAATCAATTAGAGTGGCACGCGACACGCGGGGCTGCTCTTTGAAGTTCTTTTTTCCCTCTTTCGCTCGCTGAAAGCTCGTCTCCTCAGTAGGGAGAGACCACCGCTCGAGGACAGCGTGTGGCAGACGTTGTAATTAGGTGAGATTAAGCTTCAGGCAGCTTTTCCTTGCTCCGACGGATAGGAAGGACGGTTTACAGGAGATATTACTAGGATATCGACGTAGTCAGGATAGCAGGATAGTTACGTAGTCAGATACGAGCTGCTATCGAATTCATGAAATTCCAATACTTAGCGGAATCGAAGGGAAAGAATATCGATGTTTAATACAGTGTAAAATATTTTGTTTGATCGAGGAATATCAAGAATCGCTGCTGCTCTTTTCCCTCTTTTCTTTCATTTACGAACATAGTCTACATACCATAAGCTAGTGCCGCGCACGGAGCAGCAAAGATTCAGGGTCGGAGGGGCATTGTACGTTTTACGGAGCGACGTTTGTGAAAAACATCGCACCGTCCTTCGCTTGGTCCGTACTTACGTAAAAACGTGGCGAATATCGCGTAGGTTCTATTCACTTTTTCTCTATCGACGTTGCGTCGATTACAATCATTTGTATCTGCTACACAAAAGACAATGGCAGGAATCGGTCTCGCGAGCAAAGTTGCCACGTATCCACGCACATACTTTCTAAGGAACCCGTAGAAGGCTGTTGTTACACGATGGAAGATACAATTACGATCGTAATTCACGTACCCCTCGTTACGCTTGGTTTTTAGTTTTCCCGCGTTACTTCGTACCTTTCACGGTCGTTTCCTATTTTTAGACACAATAAGAATTCTTCTCGTCTTCCACTCTTATTCTACCGTGACATCACGCGGAATAATAAGAACGAGGTCGACGACTGTTCGAAAGATCTTTGGCGATGGTTTTACAGATATTAACGCGCGTTGCGTCGAACCGCGCCATCGTATCCTCGAGATAATTACACAACGCATCTACGGAGCAGACACGTATCATCCGACAATTTCAAAAGTTGCATCAGCAAGAATCGAACCTTGTCCCATCCGTTTCGCGACCATTTATCGTTTTACCGACGATGTTCTCCTGGTCTTTCGCTCGAGATCCCCGCGACTCTCCTCTTTCGTGGAAACGTCTGTATTTCGTTTTAACGACGCTTTAGTCGATCTCTGTCAGTTGCATTGTGCAGCGTCGGCGGATCATCGAAGACTCTCGTCGCGAGAAGAATTCGGCTACGGCCGGTTTCCATTTCCGCGTCCCAGATCGCAGCTCCACTCGTAAGTAATGGACGCGATTTTCAGCGGCTCGCGCGGGGAATCGTTCGATCCAGGCCGAGGGGAACGCCGTTCCATTAGCGCGTCTCGATTTACCGCGGTCCATTCGCCGGAAGAACGAAAGAGAGCAGCAACGACTCGCGCGGAAAGTTGTTACACTCTCCGGCTGCTGTTCGTTAGTCGGCCATTGTTTCCACTTTGTTTTAGCCTCGCCTGCCATTTTCTCCACCCGTTGCTTCGAGACCGAGGATTCCTTCAGGCCGGAACACCGTCAGGAATCGGAAAACCCCATGCAACGTCCTGTTCATGGTCGTTGCGTGGTTGCGAATTTCGTGCGTTTCCGAATCCTCCCTAAAGCGTACGTGTGCATCTTTGTCTAAGACTTTGCCAACTCTGCCACGAATCTTCAATTTCTATCCTCGATCTTACCTTCGTTTCGAGAGGATCCCAGATCGTTAAAGAACGGAAGATATTTCGGATAACGCTTCAAGAATGCAAGTCACGCGTATCAACGAAGATTCCTTCGTATTTGCCTCTGATTCGAGAATTTTGGCAAAGTGGAAGAAAGAAGAAAAAGACGCGATTAGGCGTGTTAAACGACCCGAAGAACGGTTAATTTTAGTACTGCAATGGACGTTTCGCGTTTCAGAAATTAAACGATTAACCTCGATAGAGTCGATCAATTTCGTTTCTATGTAACATAAATAAGGTTTCGATATCCCCGCCTGCCCCCACCAACCTTTCCATTTCCTTCTTCCACTCGAGAGCACCGACAACGTTACCCAACGGAACGCTTTCGGAACACTTTCATCGACTCGGCCAAGCAACAGGAAGCCGGCTGCGAGCAAACTGCAAACCCGTAAATCCCGGCCACGATATGAAGGATTAATCACGATCGACGGAGCTCCTTTCGCCGGTGCACAGGCTACGATCCGCTTTTTGTCTCGTGGCGCGAGTTCGACGAAAGGTCGCGATAAACCGGAACCCGCTACGGAATTGCCGCCTATCAGCCTCGCTTAACTAACACGAGGGAGCAAGCAGAGTTCATCGACGAGAAACTAACGCGAACACCGGCAATAGACCGGCGCGATACGCGCGTATCTAAACACGAGCCGTGGATCGGGCGATCGGAAGAATCGCGTTGTATCGCGCGTATTCATCGGCGAGGCGGCGTTTCGACGAAAGATTCGAGAAGGTTGATCCAGCGACGATCAATTCTCGCGATAATACGAACGACGCGTGGTACGATCCATCCGCCGAGGGTACGCGTTTTCAATAGGAAGATTGGGTCGAGGGATGGAAATTGCGGAGGGAGAGTCTCGATGGAATTAATAAAGAAAACGCCGCGCCGCCTTCGAGAGTGAGGATAAAAGAGAGAGAAAGTTATTGGGCGTAGCTTGTGAAATTCTAAGCAGTGCGAACGTCGTACGTTATCGATCCCGAGGGACTAGTCTTCGAGTTTTGGCGACGGGCAAAATGGTTTACGACCGCTTGACGTTGTTTAAGATTCTCACGCGAGAACGTTTAGGTTACGTCATGGAAGGATTGCTTCGAGGATGCCGCTTTTCAAGAAAATTTGAAACGTCGGCACGAAATTCTCAGAATGTAATTAAGAGAAAAAAAAAAAGAATTGCGAGAGAAGTTCGGAAACTGGAAAATTAAAAGAAAAAAAAAACGAAATTGGATCTTTGTATATAATTTGTATATGGTTTAATACAGTGGTATATATAATTCAATTATCATAGATAATTTGCACGAGCTACCGTAGCTCGTGACCAGCGTTGCACGTTACACCCTTCGATTTCGCGCGTTAACAAATTTTGTCGAGCTCCTGCGAAGATTATGTACGCCTGCGACAGCAGAAAATAAAACATTTGAAACAGTTATGGGCGATGGAGGTAAACTTTGAAAGACGGTTTCGTTTCGAAAATTTTCACGTCCATAAAGAACGCTACTACGATTTTTAATTTCTCTCTTCTCCTATACCTTATGTAGTTCCTTAAATATTTTTTCGACGATTTCTTAGACCGTCTTACCGCGGGAAGAGAAATTCTTCCGTTATTTGCATCGCGCCAACTACATTCGTGCAGAGTTTAACATTTTTTCCCGAACTTTCGAGTTGTCGAACTTTGCTCGTCGGTTAAAAGTTAGAACAAAGACCGGAATATTCGTGATAATTGTCGAGAAACATCTAATTCAGAAATACGAATTTTTGCAATCGAATCTACGTGTCCACAAAGGTGTACAGATATCGCCGAGAAGGGTTCGTTAACAAGAAATTCGTACAATTTCCCGCGTGTTGTTTGCTTACGTGTCCTGGCTTCGCTATTCCCAATGCTGGAGTTTGCAGGCAGAGCACGAATCGGCGACAATTTCGATCCGTGAACGATGAATTATCGTTGTCGAACACGAGGAAAACTCCCCTCTGTCTGTACCAATTAACTCGAGCTCTGGCTAGAATTAGTTACTACGTGAAAAATATCCGACGACGCTCGAAACAGTACGTTTTATCTCCGTCTAATTTCTGAAGCACGCCGTACAAGTTTAGAAAGTGGTTGATTTCAGACTGGCACGATCTTGTCCATCCTGTCGTTAATACGTCCATAATTATAATCGTAACAAGTCTATAATCGTCGTTAAATCACTTTGATCGTTCCCTTTGACGTAGTCCTTTTGTAATAATTTCTGAAATTGACTTTTCGACCACCGATCATTCGTTGAACTCGTAAGATTTCTAGTCCTAACGACGAAGAGAAGGTATCGCGCATCATTTGGCGAAATCTAGTCGTACTCGATTTGTTAAAACTTTCAAGTCGCCTTTATTAAATTTGGCTTAAAAATCTTGTCCATTCTGTCGTTAATACGTCCATAATTATAATCGTAACTGGTCCATAATCGTCGTTAAATCACTTTGATCGTTCCCTGTGACGTAGTCCTTTTGTAATAATTTCTGAAATTTACTTTTCGACCACCGATTATTCGTTGAACCTATTACTCGTAAGATTTCTAGTCCTAACGACGAAGAGAAGGTATTTTTGGTGAAATTTAGTCGTACTCGATTTGTTAAAACTTTCAATTCGCCTTTATTAAATTTGCCTCGAAAATCTTATATATTCGAGAAACAAATTTATTTCTGTATGTGAAATTGGAAGATGATAAAAGAGAGGAACTGTTTCCTGTAACCGATACGGAAAGGTAATATAAATTTCTATCGAAAGAATTTGTTTAATCGCAAAGTACCACAGTGGAGTAACGAATGGAGTAACGTTTTGAATCAGTTGGAAATCGATGTATCGCGAGACGAATCTCGACTAGGAGAAAATGCCACCGTAATAGATCGTTCTCTTTCTCTTATCTGCGCGTTCTAGCCCAAAGGGCAAGTGATCGATGTACAGTGGATGGAGAGACACCGATCTCAGCTTGCCAGGACCGATCGCTTGCCAGTAAGTAGTCTTTCGGGCCATTGCTAATTCGCTAACCGAGTATCGTGCCGATTAACTCGCGTGATCAACCCTAGGTACTCTTTCGTCTATCGCCGATCGTCGACCGATCGCAAATAAGCCAATACCTCTGTCTCTGTACACCCTTTATCCCTTGTTTCTATCCTCTTTCTTCTTTGTGAGGGAAATAGAAGGAGGCAGAGACAGGGACGTAAAATAAGCAACAGAGTAGAAAAGAACAAAGAGAAGAAAGAAACGAGACAGAGAGGAGGAACGGAGGAAGGAAGGGCAGGGAAAGTAAAAGGGAAAGATCAAGCTGAGAGGGAGAGGAAAGGGAGTGAAAAAAAGCGGAGAATGTAGAGGAGGTGGAGAGGAGAGAAGAGACCAAGGGCAAAGCGATAAGGTAAAGGAAAATAGAAAATTTAAAAGTGGGAAGGAAGAAGGAAAAAAGGAGGCAAACACGAGGAGGAAGGGTAAAAAGGAAAGAAAGACATAAAGGGTCGGAGGAGCAGGAAGACGTAACGTAGAGCTGAGCCTAGCGTGGGAGTTTATACGGGAATTCTCAACTATCTTACGCTAAATCTACTTCGCCGTGACTCGATCGTCGAGACTTTTAATCGCGTATCTCGTCCAAGCTCTTTACGAATTTCTAACTATCGCAATCTCTATACTCTGAATTCGAACTGGTCAGATCAACAACGGCTAATTACTGTTGCAGCCATCGAACATCTCCGTGCAAGGTTGATCCGACAAATTTAGTCCGCAAAATTGAATAAATAGTAAGTTCGAACTTGACTGCCTTTCGTTATATTCGTTTCGCGATTTTCGTTCCTTTTCTACCATGTTTCGTTATTCCTTTCGGTAACTTCTATCCAAAGCTCCGTGATCTTGCGATGATCGAGGGTGTTTCACGTAACCCGTGATCTAGCCGTAGAAAGATATACCGACAAAGATCCGCTGTACGTCGGACAATCGGAGAAATAATCGAGTCGAAAGGTAAGTCGCTCGGAAAAGCTGTTGGTTGGTCGTAAAGAACGAGAATAATATACGGCGGGGTGTATAGTCCGGCTGGGTAGCTGAAGTCGTATTTCAAGCTCGAATCGCGATTATCGAGCTCGGTCCTAGTCAGCACTCGGCTAAAAAATGAAATTATCAGCAGCTTTTCAGCAAGCTCTCGCTTCCATTTAAATTCACGGTCGTTCTTCGCGTTTCTGTTCCTCGTTTGCCGTACGAGACTATCTTTTTTTCACTTTCTCGTCTTTTGAGAGGGCCGAGAGAGAGAGAGAGAGAGGGGGGGGAGGAGAGGGGCATGCTCGATGCGCGAACCGAGCTATTTTGTGGCCGGAGAAAGAAATTGATACCCCACCCCTCGAATCGGCTGCAACGACTGGATTCCGTCGGCGGCACATGGAAGGCAGGGCGGTGGGATCTGTGGGCTTGGAAACCGACGAATGATCACGTCGTTAGTACCCTCGACGCGATCGGGTGATTTTTTACGAAATATCGACGGTACGAATTCGGTGAATCGAGCCGAGGTTCGCGAATAGAATTCGTGATTTCGTCGCATAGAATCGCAGCGCGGATAAGTGAATTTGTGGGTAATAGGGCATTGTATGTTTGAATATATAAATTCTGTTTCGTTTCGAATCGCCATTGTGTAAGATGTAGAGGTATCGTCGTTCTTTCGACTTGAATTAGGGCGAATGAAAAAAAAAAAAAAAAAAAGAAAAGGAAGACAAAGGTAATTCGATCGAGAGATTCGAAGAGCCGCGTAAAGTACGTAGTACACGCGGTTTAGGGAATTCATCGAGGAATTTGAAAATAATTTCAAAGTATCTCTTTGGAATCAGAGTTTTAAGAAAAAGATCGTTCGCTTTTTATTCGATAACTTTTCATAATTCTCGTTTATTTAATAATTTTCGTTTGTAGGATTGGAACCGACGTTGGGATTCCAACTAAACTTTCTTACAAGTACAACCTATCCCTGTTGAATTAAAATCGTAATCCTTGCCGCAACTTTCGCTTGTATTAAATCCTCGATCTACGTTTTGCTCAAGACCAAGCTTACTTCTCCGTTAGCTCGAAAAGTATTACGGTCGGTATTATCAAAAAGTGTCGCGTGAAAAGCGCTATAATTTTTTCAGACGATGTAATACCTTACTGGAAGAAACATAGAAACGTAATATACAATGTGCCGTATTACGCGATATCTGCGCCAAAGTACGCCACTAAATTCCTTCAGAGTCCCCGACGATAATTCCTTATGAAGTATCGATATTAAAGGGTGATCCGCTTTTGCACCTGTCAAATACGTCCCGTACCCCGAAATCCATCGAGAAAGAGCCTTCGCAACCTGGTACGTCGATCGTAGCTAGTTGAAAACCGATTAGGACGAATCACGGCGGGCATTGTGCTCGAACACGATGTCTCAAAGGATCAGGAACCAGCTGGAATTTGACGCGGTACAACCATCGAATCTCCATTCGAGTTTCCAACCGCAGGTTCCAGTTTTCCCATTTAGCTTAGTGTCTTCGCTATCGGACGGAGTTTCGCGGTCAGCCGTGCATCTTCTGCTCGTCTCGTCCGATGAGATCTCGCGGACCACTCTCGCTTCTCGTTTCTCGAAAAAAAAAAAAAAAAAACAAATTTTTCCTTCCTTCGGTTACGCCTAATGGATTAGGTAAGTAACGTACGAGTAGACGAATGGTTTAAGAAAGATCGTACGAGATTAGCTTGTAAGCAAGCACTCGTTCTGTATAGGGTACTCAGCTGCGTTCCGTTTTATACGCAAGCAGCTAATTATTGGTGGATGGAACCCCGACGTTTTTCTTCCTACTTTATATTAGGGTTTGCTCCGCTACTATTTTCCGCGTTAGTGTCGCCGATATTTCTTCGGCTTTGCCATTAGGGGTTCCTTGCGTGTACACGCGCGCACACTTGTAAACCTGGGAAATTTATGATCAGTAGGGTAATAAAGCCGATGACGTGGAGGAAGTACGGCTCGATACAAGGGCTGAACGCCGAATGGGTCGTTGGAGTTGCCAGGATGTCGACTAGCTTCCACGCAGACGAGAGGCGTTTACAATTTACGTTAAAAAATTATCCAGCGGCAACGAAGGATACCCTCTTTAGCCTGCCGCAAACCATATATTCATATTCGTAATATCACGCACGGAAAATAACGTCAGTTTTGATCTTTCTCGAACGATATTTTCAATTTGTACGTTGTTCGTAGGAAGTTTCTTCTTCTTTAATTCGATCGATAATTAGCAGTCTGTGAAGTTCAAACTTTCGCAAAGCGGCGTTTCGTATGCGCCGACGTGGTATTTCTTTTTAGACGGTCGTAAGAAGTCGATGGGGACGTAAGCGAGTCCGGAAAGCTCGCGTGTCGATTAGCGAGCGCGGAGCGTTTGAACGGCGTTGGGAAATTTAAAATGGAAATTACCATCGACAGGTATATCTAAGGGAATTTAGACTATCACGGAGGGGAGGGGGAGGCTTGTACAGTGTTTCCCTATGAATATTTATCGCGTTAGCGGTATCGACTAAGTGGGAATTTCATTCATTGTGAAATCGTGTGCCAACGCGATTATTTATACTTGTATTACATAGGTGGTTGGAGGCTTTAAAGTACTAAATTTACGAAATTCTCGAGCTCTGGTATCCGAAGAAACAAAATTATTATCGACGCTGGAAATCTACGAATTACGAAAATTCGTAAAATACTATCGACCGCCAAACTTTTGAAATTCCAGCGTTCCAAAAGCTTCTGTAACGTTACGGATTCTAAAAACTGTCTCTCGCGTAATTCCGAATTCGCGAAGATTCTAATCTCTGTTCTAATCGTGGATAAATTCAAAAATTCCCAGCTCCGACGATTCTGTTCTCTATTTACGCCTCCGAACTCTCGCGATCCTTCGTTTCAGAATCCTAAATGCCTAGAATTCGAAAGTACGGGAATTTCGAACTCGCGTGCTTATTAAATTTATACTCCACCTATATTTCCCGTTTCTCTTCCTTCTTCGAGAAGCGCAACGTTCCATCGGATATTTCGCGATTCGTTTAATCGTCTTATAGCATTCGGCGCAGCGTATGAAAAGGGAACGGTGCTAAACAAAGTGACCATCGACGTTCACGGTGTAGCGTTTAAGGTAACCGAATGGAAGTTATCGGCCGAGGAAATTGCCTCGGTTATGATTTTATGACGCTCGTTTACAGAAGCTCCGTGTTATAAAGCGATATCGATTTACAAGCGGCAACGATCCTGGATATGGTGAACGTTTCGACTCGCCGAATTGCTCGGAGAATCCGGTTTTACGCTCCGTTCGTGGTGGGCAAGGAACACGATTGATTGCTCGTATTCCACCTCCTTCCGATATTGACTTAACACTTGGCGGCTCTATCCAATGGCGAAACGAAGCGGCCGACGAATCAATGTGACTGCAGCAACCGGCGGTTTTAACGTTGACAACGCGAACACATCGTCCATGCCACTCGTATAATTCTCGTTTTTCCATCGATTGAAAATTATCTCCAACGACCTCTTACGCGATTGGACCGATGTATTAGCGATATTTTACAAAAGTTGCATATAACGTTACGAGCTATAATGGAGAAAAATAAAACAAAAATAAACTGGTTGTATTCTTCGCGCGCGGTCCTCGCATTCGAATTAGAACGTCTCGACGAAATTGTATTATATTTCTGGCACGAAGTTATGGACCACGAAGCAACAAGAAGAGTATCTCGTATATATATATTATATTCATTTAATCGGTTGAGATCGACTCGATGCGGATTTACGAGGGAGCAAAAATAGATGGAGTATCGTTTTCCAACGGCAGCAATTACGGTAGTCGTTACTTAATTTCCATCGAGAAACGTCGAGGTATTTGGTTGCGGGAGGAAAAGAATTGTACGGAGAACGAGCGGTCGAGCGAATCGACCATCTCGTTACACGAGGTAAAAACGACACGAATCGAGCGGACAACTACGCGACAAAGGACCTTTTCCACTCTGTAACGAAATATTAAGCAAGGTCGAGTTGCGATTGCCATTGTACGTGGTATTTCGTGTAAAATATATCGTCCGTTCTCGACGAATGTGACGGACGCACGGATGGGCGATGCCGAGCAAACGTTGTTATATAATGGCGAAGATTTGCCCGACCCGGAAGTCGATTCTATTTTTACGACGAGCATCTGTTTTATCCTCGATTTCTAGGCATTTGGTCGAGAATTAGTCGGGCAGCTTTTTACACTTTTATCGGCCGAGGACCACCGGTTAATTTTTCTCGCGTTTCCTAATTATTCGACGATGCAACGAGAGAAATATCGATGCAAATTTCCCCGTAATTGCTCGCAACTGGCGCGCCGCGACAAACTTCGCAACTTGCCACGCCGCTTGCGCCGAGAACAATTGCAAATTAGTTTAGTTACATTCGGGAAGATTGCGAAGAAGCGTTTCGCGCAAAACGGTTGCTCTATTTACGCGATAGGTATCTTACAGATTCCTGCGAATATGTACGCGCACGCTTTGCTCGATTTTTTCGATTTTTTCGAAAATTCTGCTCACCACGTTCTTCACCTATTGTCTTAATTTCTAATTTCTCTCGCAAGTAAGCAAGTGTCCGCGTACCTTTTGTCGAGGTTATTTTTGGGGTATTTGAATAGAGGAACGCGCGGATAAATCGTAAAGTAGAAATATATTTCAAACGGAAGCGTAAGTACGAATACGGTTCGAGTTGGTCCAGATCCGCGCGCCGACAATGTCACTTTTTAACCGAATCCCCGAAGCCACCGACGCCTGTCTATCGTCTACAGTCTGCCATCGTCGCCTGTCTATCGTCAATAGCCCGCTGTACCTCATCGGCACAAGGCGCGTTGCAAGATGGCTATCGGCGATTGAGAAAACTAAACAAATCGGACGTAGAGTTTTCTTAGAAGCGATAACCGCTTCGACACCTTTGAACAATAACGTAACGCTGCAACTTTCTGGCAGAACTCCCTTCTTCCAATGGAAAGAGAAAGGAAGAAGAAGAAGAAGAGAGAGAGAGAGAGAGAGAGAGAGACTGGATCAAGTCGAAGAATGTAAAGGATTTTCAAAGATGTTTCGTAAGGTTAATGGTACGGAATAATTGTCCCGTTTGCCTCGACACGCGATGATCTTGGATTCGGGTTATGGCATTCGTGCCGAGATGAGAGGATCTCGGGCAATTTGTCTTACAAGCCACGGACTGGATAACGATTAATCCAGTTACGCGCACCTTCTCTCTAAAGAGCAACATTACTATCTGACGTGCAGCTTCCAACAAGCTGACTTCCACAACCTGGTAACGAGACGCGGACACGATGCTTGGATAACGAACTAGCTTCAACCAACTTTCCTGCATTTCGTGTATAAGATTAAGCTGCTGTGATTCTGCTCTCTTGCCTGCTAGGGAAATTCGTCGAATCGAGACACAGAAATATATCTATATTTTTTCGAATCCGTAGATAACTCTGCTTCTTCATCCTTGATTTATTCTGGAATTCATTCGACTGCCATTCGGAATTCGTTACACTTCTGATGCTCGTTTTCATCTTTTTCTTCTTTTTTACTTGGTCGTCTTTGGACTCTTGCCTTTTAGATTTCCGAGCTCTTTCGCGATACTTTTTACACCAGGCTCGTCGATGCGCGTGTGAAATTACGGTCTTTCGCAGAGCTCGACGATGAAGTTGAAAGAGATACGTACTTTGACGCTTTGGAAAAGTCAGCGACGTTTTCAACGAAACAGGAAGAATAAATCTTCCGATGAAACTGCACCCAAGATGCCCGAATACTCGTCTACAAGTCGTTGTGCGAATCTAACGAGTCCAACGAGATAATGGGTGGATCTACGGGAAAATGGGAAATGTTCCAGCATTTCCCAGACAACGAAAATCCTTCTTCGTAAAAATCTTCTCGTATATCGTTTCAGACTTTTACTTGCAATTTTAAGTAACAGGTAACGCGTTAATAAACTCTAAAAAAAAAAAAATGAAAAGCGTTCGCCTTGTCTAATGTTCTACCTCTTATAATTGCGGTCAAAATCAAAAAATTTTAATTCGCGATGCGACGTAGCCAATGGCGAGGAGCACAGGAGAATCTGTTAAACGGAAAATTCGTTTTAAAATTGACAAATCGCCCCTTTCCCGTTCTCTCCGCGAATGTTATCGTTCAGAGTTCTCCATCGCTATTAAAATTCCTACTCGATCGCAAACATTTCTCGCGTATTCCCTTTCGATTGCCCTCTTTGATGAAACGCAGCCACAGGTGGTCTGAAAAGAGGCAGCGGCAACGAAACGTAAAAACCCTCTGCCGGACATCGATGCGTGTTAATCGAACAGGGGATGAGAAGGTTCGGGCGGTCGCGAGTCAGATAGAAAGATTAATACCCGATTCGATAGCGTTCGAGATAATTGCGATTGACAGGGAATAAACTGGTTGTGATTGGAACCGCGTGGCGACGTTGGTGGCCAGACCACGTTAAACCGCGAACCGCGTGGAAATTCCTGTTCGCTGTTGTGACCTCGCGCCAACCCCCTGTTCCACGTAAATGTACCGTGTTAACTGGCGCACGACGGAAGCTGCGAGTTTCCGATGGTTCGATCCGTGATGTCTGTGGCACGGTTAAACGGCAAGTGGTCCGTTAAAACGAAGGAATCGAATCGCGTCGTTGAAATTTAATCGGCTGTGCGGATTTGGCGTTCACGGGATAATCGTTTTCGATGGCTTACAGGGTACGGTCACGGCACGTTCGCGGAGAAGATCCAATCGTTTTCGTCTTACGGTTCTCCGTACATTGTGTTTCTCAAACGCGTTTCTCGTTGCTATTAGGTTGTCCCGAAAGTTTCTTTCCTTTAGCAAGGAAACCATAGACGCGCAACCTCTTTTCGTTTTATATTATTTTATTCGATCATGTACGATCCATTTTCTTCTATTTCTATAATTGCGATCGTACACGATTCGATAAAAATAATATAAAACAGAGAACACGGTGCATTTGTTATTTCCTTACAAGAGAAAAGAAACTTTTCGGACAACTATCTATCTAACTAACTATCATAGGCTAGAGTCCAATAGAGTTGGATATGCGAAACACGCAAAAGCACGAAGCGAATGAATAATCCACGAAATTGTACGAAAATCATTTTTCTTCGGGTTGAAATAACAACGATGATAATAATCTGTACCGCGTACTGTAAAACGTTGTAATAAAATTAATTTCAAGAAATTCGTCGTCTACTTTGACGCGACTTAACGGATAAGATGTATTAGGTTGTCCCGAAAGTTTCTTTCCTTTTGCAAGAAAATAACAGACGCACAATCTCTTTTCGTTTTATATTATTTCATCGATTCGATAAAAATAATATAAAACGGAAAACGCGATGCATTTGTTATTTCCTTACAAGAGAAAAGAAACTTTTTGGACAACCCAATACCATAGGTTAGAGTGCAATAGAGTTGGATATGCGAAACACGCATAAGCACGAAGCGAATGAATAATCCATGAAATTGTACGAAAATCGTTTTTCTTCGCGTTGAAATAACAACGATGATAATAATCTGTATCGCGTACTGTAAAACGTTGTAGTAAAATTAAATTCAAGAAATTCGTCGACACAGAACGCGGTGGTGCATTCGTTATTTCCTTACAAGACGAAAGAAACTTTCCGGACAACCTAATATATGAGGATTTGTGCTTTTCCATAGAACAGAACGCGCGTACTTAATCCTGAGATTACTCAAAGCGATAAATTGACAATTGCTCGTAAAAGTTTATAGGACTGTGATATTTTCGGCGACTCGAATGATTTTTGCTAAAGCGCGCGATTAAAGATTCTCGTTTCTCCCTTTGCATTACGCACATACGTATCTTTTCGCGTACTTTACGTTTTGATTTCTTTCGGTAAAATCGAACGCGACGCGCTATGCGCGTTACGATCGTAAACGCGCGTTTCACGTTACTCTAGCGTAAAAACGTCGTTCGAGCCAACGTCGATGGTCGATCGTGAAAGGGATGTAATTTTCACGGAGACGCAACGTCTTCGTGCCACGTGCACGATTTCTACGCGCTCATTGAACAACGGACACGTTGTTATATCACGTTGCGGCTGGTCGAGCGCGACGATTTTTACCCGTTCGTTGCATCACGAGATAATAACGCAAAGAATTTGCTCGACGAGTATGTTGGTCGGTAAATTGGGAATTGTAATTGCCACGGCGGTATTCTCGTAGAACGGCGAAAGAAGTTTTTTCCCCGACTTGATTCTGGCTGCTTTCGTTATTTTACTTGCTTCGTTTCCTTAACGATCTTCAAACGTGTTTCTATACCATTTGGAACGCGTAACACCGTTCGAATCTCAAACACGGCGAAACGACGAAAATGTTCAGGATGTCGAGTATCGTGTTAATTATCCTTCTTCTTTGTTTATTCCTGCAACGAACAACCGAAAGGTAATTGGCTATATCGAATGCGCGATATCGCGGAACAAAGCTACCTTGCAATTGCTCCTCCGTAAGGAAACTAAGCGTATCTGGATCGAGGTGATTTCTAGCGAACGATTCTAGCGATTTGAACGCTCATAACGCGACCGGTCCCTGGACTTTCTCACGTTTGATGCAACAGAGACGTAATAGTTGCTTACGCGCGATTATGGATCGCAGCTACCAGAAGCGAAATTAGCTGTCAATGGTTAGAGACATTTTCATGCACAGAAGAGTTACGCAAACGAGTGGCCGATAAATCTCGCTGTTATCTAACACGAGCATAGCTTTGGAATTTACGGATCTAACGTTCTTGGGAATGACGAGCTTTCTCGATCGAGTTGCGAAACTGAACAGGTTCGCGGCAACGATCAGGAACTTTTTTCAATGCCCGATTCGGCCAAGCGGCCTGTTTTGGAATTTAACGAACTTCTCTCGAGTATTTTTCACGCCCTTCCTCGGCAAACTCGTTTCACTTTCGTCCAGATACGTTCGGATCTTAGATCGACCGCCAAATTAGAATATCCGCAGAAAATGAACGAGAATATCGCGCAGAACGTCGACAGGACTCGAGGAAGCGATCGATCAAACGTTTAAGAGAAGATCTACGTCTACGACAAAATTAACATTTTAAAACGTTACTGACGCGATCCTCGACTCTGCGACGACCAGTCGGTTGCAACCGATCGGTGATATCGCTGGCCGTGAACGACGTTAACGTTCAGGATGGAGTTATCGTAACGATTGGAGACACGTGTAACAGTTACATCGCTCTATTCAGGTGATCACAACGAACATGGATTTTATTATGTAAAAAATTTATTATGTAAAAAATATTAGTATATTTATATTATATCAAAATTTAAATTTAAAAATCTTAAAAAATATATTAAAATAACATCGTTATTATAATTATTTTATAAAAAGAAACTATGATATCTACGATATTATTATAATTGGAATTATTACTTGAACTTTAAAATTAAACTATACTTTAAATTAATGTTAAATAAATAAAAATAAATAAAAATATTTAATGTGGTACACTTGAAGACGCTTCGTTATAGCGACGGTAGGCTGTGGATAGCCTCAGGATGAATTACACGGAATAAATATTTATTACACCGATGACGCCACGTTAGCGTGAATGTAGGCTGCGGATGGCCCGAGTATAAATTGTGAACGCACTGTTGATTTAAATGATAACGTAAAACTTGACTCGGACGAATAATTATGCAGGTATGACTCGTACGATGTTTTCAATTGATGTATCGCGTAACAACGAACGATGGGTCGAAATCGCGAACGGTTAGAAAAAATGTCTTGCCAGCGATTCTTCTAAAAACAAGCGAATAATACGTCGCTAAAAGCACCGTGTCAAGAATTTCATTCTGCAACAGCGAGCATTTCCACAACTCGACGACCAAACGTATCGAAATGACCAGCATTCGTAAGCATCGAAGTCTTTATTAAACGTCGTTCTATCGCGGTTGTTTATACGCGGGATAAACGTGTTTCACGGACGCGAAAGAAGCCGCGTCGAAGGGAAAGTATCGACGTATTCGTAAGAGGGCAAGATCGATGATTTACTCGTAGGGGTGACTATTGGGAAAACGAATACGCGCGCTATGTTTTCTCGCAGGTGGCATTCTTGTCTATGAAGGATAAAGGTTGACATTTATCGCGCGAGGCCAAAGCCGATAAAGCGGATTTCAGGACGGCAGACAGAAAAGTCGCGACCCGTTACGCAACTCCACCGGAGAAGCTTTATCGCGAATTAGCTTCTCCCTTTCTCTGCGGAACGTGGAGGATCGCGAAGGTTTCGAGGCGCTGAGAAGCGAAACTCGCGATTAAAGCTGTACCAGACTTAAGCCTTAAACGGCGGTCTACTTGGTACCGACAGCCTGATTCAAATTTACAAAATCCCTTAATCGCTTGCTAAATATCAGAGACGACAGGCATCTTTCGGCAAATCTCCGTGACTGCGGAGAAGAGACAATTGGCGCGGCGATAACTTTGGAAATTTATGGCTTCGAACGGAGTAATTTTCGAAGCGACAATTTAATTTCTGTAAATTGCCAAAATTCTCGACGAAGCGAACGACAAAGTATATCGAAGATTCTAATGAATTTTAAACGCGTTTTCCAGAGAATTTCGCTTTGGACGATGAGTCGCCCTTTATAAATATCTGAAACTCCGCGATAGAAACGAATCCACGTGGAGACAATGGACGTGGGTAGCAAGGACTTGAAAATCGCACAGCCGTTGAATTATCTAAGATGCGATTTCTAATTTTCCACGGTTCTGTAACTTTATCGACCGTGTCCCTTGTCGGATCGCCATTCACCATGCTGCCTAATACCTAACTTCGAGTCCACTCGCTGCACCTTTCAATTTCCCGGAAATAGAAATTTGACAACTCCATTAATCATCGTAAACAGACCTGACGTGGTCGATCGCTATCGTTAGATTCGAAGCTGTAATATCTTAAATCGAACTTTGGTTATGCGATATTTCAGCATTGTACAATATATTTCTTGCTGAATTCACGCCACCTCGTTATTTTATACTTTAAACAAACGAAGTTTGTGTCGTGAAATTGGCACGACTCCCCGTTCAAATATCGTTGCGCGTGAGAGTTGTAAACTCGCCAAAGTCGAGAAGTTTGAATAAAACTTTATATAGAAATTTTCTCCAAGAGATTCGGTGTGAATTTTGTAAAATTAAGAGGAAAGTCTCAACGCTGTCTACATTCCCGGACAAAAAGATGGCGCATGGCACAAATTGGAAAAATTTTATCGAACAAAAAAAAAAAAAGAAAGAGAGAGAGAAATACAAAGATATGTTTTATCAACTTAGCCAATAATTTTTAATCTACGCTATATAGCTCCGAAGAGAAGATAAATATCTTTCCCTGCAAAATTAGAAATTTTCGAGAGTATTCGGTCGCACGAAACGACGACACACGCTGCAGAAAAATGAAAAATTACTTATATTCGTCAAAGATATCGTCGCGTTAATATTTCCTATAGCTTCCTTTTTCGTTTCTTTTTCTCTTATTTATTCTCCACTCTTCGACGATGCAGTTTTTCAAGTTATTTGCGTTCTGCGATTCCCGTCTATTTTGATAAACTGCTCCCATCTCTTAAATTTGCTGGCCATTGTTAAAACGTTGATCTTTCTCTAAAAAAAAAAGTGCTTCTTTACCGACGGTGCAGTGGACCGATTAGCAGCGGCTATTATTATACCGATTATCCTGTTAGAATACTTTGAATACTATAAGAAAAAAAGAGGAAGAAGATAAATTCGCAATGCAAACGTTTTTCGGAAATTTTATATCATCCAAAAAAATTATTCTTCCTTTTGTTTCAATTTTTGTTTCATTTTGTTTCAATCGCTAATAAAAGTATAATATAATCGATATGTCGGTTGTCATTGGTCCCTATGATACATCGACCTATCAATTACCATTCGATTATCCAAATGATCGTTTCTTATCCATTCGATAATGATTATCCGCTCTGTGAGCACGTTGAATAATCGCTAGATTTTTCATGGCAGTCGATTTCGTCGGTTCGCGAATGGTCGAGTCCCGTTGCCTAACTAATTGCTGTATAACTGACTGCTCGTTATCATCGAAACGAATATTAATTAAATCAACCGTCGCTGTACGCCACACGCCGTGTCAATACCGGAATTAACGTTTCTTTACGCGTACGATTGGCAAAAAGGGAATATTTAACAAGACGATTTGACATATTTCTAGACGAAATGTGGATTTAAGAAGTCGTTTGCGCGCGATATTCTTCCTCCTCGGTCCTTCGTTTTCGCGTGTCAATTTCATCGACGGATGTTTCTTCGAACGATTAACAGCAAATTTAGCGAATACGCTGAAACGATTCTAAAAATTTGTTTCCAGATGGATAAGTCGTGAAACGTTTGCCGAGAAAGTAGACCCGCGAAAGACACGGAGATCGTTGTCGATCGCGTTCGATACAATGATCGTCGTCAGATCGAAGATCATTACGCAACGCGATTATCGTCGTAGTTTTCTCAGGTACGATGACGCAAACGTATAAATAGCCCGGAGCGCTCGCGGCAAAAGTAAAAAATTTCGTCATCGCGTCGCTAAACGGTTAATCGATGTTCGTGCACAGTGTAAAACGAAATCGAAACTAACGTCTTACGTCATTTGTACATATGCATACACGCGTATATATATGCGCGCTACTACTCAAAAGTACGCGGTCGCTCAACTTATTCTCTTTATTTATTACGCGTTAGGATTTATTTTGAAATGTTGAAAGTCGGGATCTGTAAACTTCACGCGTTACGCGGCAGTTTCGTTATTTAAGGAGTTCGTTATTTTCACCATTATATTAGGTTGTCCAAAAAGTTTCTTTCCTCTTGCAAGGAAATAATGCATGCACGACATTCACTGTTTTATATTATTTTTGTCCAATCGCGTACGATCGTAATAATAGAAATTGATTAAATAAAATCAGCGTGATCGAATAAAATAATATAAAACGAAAAAGGTTGTGCATCTAGAATTTCCTTACAAAAGGAAAGAAACTTTCGGGACAACCTAATAGTTTGGTTAGCAACTTACAGAGTAGATGGAGCAAGTTCTTAGCGTGTAAGTGATTAGTACTAGCAATAACGTTTTAACACATTCGTGTATCGTTAACGTAAAACGTCCAAAGTGTCGGCACATTTTTTCGTTTCGCGCAACCAAACGTGTCGTCTTAATATCGATATTTCCAGTACTATCGTGTATTTTTCCTACGATCTTCGTATTCTAAATAATTGCGAGTCTTATCGTGTATTTTTCTTCCGATCCTTGCGTATCTCTTGTATCTTACGTTCCACGCGTGAACTGTCGAATGTACTCGACCGTTGGCTGCAAACGGCAAGATTCTCGTTTCGCTGAAACCCGAAATCGATCCACAAAGACGCACATGGCGACGTAATATCAGGATCCGGTTAAATGACGGGATGGTTAGAGCAACAGCAGGAGGGAAAGGTCGTCTGCGAGGCGATGCCTAGACGACGAAAGACAGTGACCCTGTGTGAGAAGCCGGGCAAAGGGGTGACGTTATCCTGGCGGGATCGATCCAGCCACAACTGGAAAAAGAAAGAAGGGCGTTCGACCCTAGTTTCGTGTATCGCGACCCGTGCTTTCGATTTCTCGATTAGGGTTAGGTTCTCTTATCGTCCTTTGCAGCCTTCGCCGAAGATGGAGGCTGATTCTCGTGCGTTTGCCGCTCGTAAAACCTGCGTCTTCGCCAGACCAACGAAACAGGGGAAACAAAAACGAAGTAGACAAGGGGCAGGGAAGGGGACAATTTATTGGTCTACGTCCATCCCCGTCGCGCGGGCATATCGTATTTCAGTTTTCACAGTGGCGAAGGGTAATCCTTGGCCGGTCTTTTCCTGCATTACTCCCCTGCAAGTTTTTTCTCCGTCGTTTTTCCTTCTTAGCCAGCGACGATCGCGTTGTACGCTGATACTCGGCAATTGCTTTTCGGATAACCTATATATATTTTCGTTCGCTCGGCGATCAACTCTCAACTCGGAAATACAGATCGATTTTCAAGCAACTGGCACGCGAGTAGATTCGACAATTTACTTAACAAAATTGTATACGAGCGAAGGTCTGCGCCCTTCGCCAGTGCTTCGCGCGGTCTCGATCGACACCAAAAATTCCTCGCGATCTTCCTGTCGCTTTTACCTTTCATCCTCATACCTCGTACCTTTCGAACGAGTTCGATCGACGGAACAAAGGAAAGGTTGGTGGCCGCAACGAGATCGACCAAGAGCGTGGCGACGACGAGAGGACACGGTGGAATCGCGTGGCTAACGGAAGACGGTTCTCGAAATGGCCGCGTGTCGATGAAGGGCGACGCAAGGAGAGAGAGCTCTCGCGGTCACGTGTTCGACTTGCTCACGGGTCGACGGTCACCCTACGAAATTCCCGGTGTCGTAGCTCGATACGCCCCGGCCGGTTGGCCTTCGAGCCGCCTAGACGCTCGTAAAGGCCACCCTTCGCCAAGAAAACTCGATTCTTCTTTTTCACCCTCTTGCTTCGTTTCGGCTTTCGTCCACAGGCAACGCTCAAAGTTCTCGCAAACGTCCGCTGGTTTCAGACACCGCTGCGAGCAACAGGCCTCCTTATCGACCGTGTTTTTCGCCTATTCCATCCCCGTTTCCCTGCCAACAACCCCTCGGCTATTCGATGTCGCTTTTCTGTACTGCCACAACTATCTGGGATTGCCGAGATCGACCGGTCGCTGTTAGGCAACTTTTATTTCGTCGGTTGCGTTCTCGTGGCTCCGCCAAGGGTCGCTTCTAACGGGGGTTTGTGGTCGGGGGGGGGGTGGCGAATTTCGATCGGTCGTGGGCTAACGACGTCCGATGGCTTCTTCCGATACTATCCGGCAAGCTTATTTGTCGCGAATCGATTTTTTAGCGCGCATCTGCGAGCAAGGCGGATACCGAGCCAAAGAACAACCTTCCGCTCGAGATAAATCGTAGGGGTGAGAAAAGGATGCTTGGAGGAAGTGTAGCGAGGTAAATAGATGTACGTGATTAACTCGTAAAACCTTTATTCTCCACTCGTTTCTACACGCTTTATTAAGCACGCTGACGCTATATCTATCGCTTCGTTTCGTTCGTTCGTAAATCGCGGTTCGTAACATACTACCCTACGTATCCGAATCTGTTTTCCTTGTAACCTATCGAACTTTCCCCACTCCGCGCCACCTGTAACCGTCTATGTTTCGTTTCACATATCGGCACTCCGGCCAAAAACACTTCGTAAATGTAATTCGTCGTTTATGCGAATGTACATACACGTAATCTACGTTTCCTGGGCAAATAAACGTTTATATAAAAATGCTTCGTTTCACCTGTGAGTTATCCTCGTTCGAGACCGAGGTGACGTTTTTGCGTTTGACCGCTTTCTTGTTGGCGATTAGACGGTTACCGGTACGCGGTGTCCTTGGTGGAATTTGAAGGATAGGTGAAAATCGCGTGCCGCTACGGCAGGAAGAATTTGTGGAAGAATTTGTGGAAGAATTTGTCAAAGAACACGTTTCTAAAAATCGCATTACAGTTTTTAGCTGTTTCTTGTGTTTCAGCTGTGCGAGATATTGCGTTAGTCGTCCGTTGAAATTGGACGTTGCAACGACGTTGCAAGGATGAACGCGCGGAAAATTTGCCAGCGAGAAGCTTCGTCTCGAGAGTTTCTCTCGCGTTTCTCTCGGAAACTCCGTTTTCCGACTTGACTCACCGCGAGATCTCTCATCGCGAAGAAAGAGTACTCCGATCAACGCGTACTACGTTCCGTCGTCGAATCTCTTCGATACCTCGGTTATTTAGCTAAACTGTTCGAAAACTCGTACGCCGCGAGCAATAGGCGACAGATTCGCATTTACGAGTGGCAAAAGATTCGTCGCTCGAAATATTCCGGTCTTCCCACGTTCTAGTAAAAAGTGTTTCGAATATAGCGAATAACTTGGCCACCTTTTCTCGAGTTGAAAAGTTACGCGAATGTCATCTGAAAAATGGAAATTGTTCATTTTGCACTTACAAACGAGCAGTTTCAGATATCTTTGCGCGTGGTGTATTCCGATGATTAATGGGACGCGCTATGTAGTAATCGTTTCTCAGATCCGACAATTCACCTTGGTATTTTATCGCCATTATAAAATGGACGGACGAAGGCAAACGCGAATGGCAGCAAGCGGAGTCGAAGGCAAAGAGCGAGGGAAGAAAGCGAACGAATTGAATTTACCCGTTAATCGTTGCCCGCTTCTGTTCCCGTTTCGCTCGTCGCCGACTAAACGGGCGTCTGGTTATGCGTCTCTCCCCTGTTTTCTATCGCCGTGCACCAGCCGAGGAGCGACGTTGATTAACGAACAGTACGCCGGCTGCTTTTTCGAGACGTCGTTCTCTTGTCCCCCCCGCTTGTTCTCGCGTTTGATTTCCACGCGTAGCTGTCGTTTTAATTTGCCTGCTTAAGACAGACCAGCAACCGCGCGAAACGATTTGTCGCAATTTCTCCGCGCGTCGATAGACAGGAATTTTTCACGCAATTAGCAAAATATCGCGATAATCAGCGATAACGACGATCGTTCTTTTTATTTGCGCACAACTTTTAGTTCCGCGTTATCCTAATACGTTACGAAAGGAAGACGATTCTTCTCGGCCACGAAATTTCCACTAAACGTTCTCTTCAGCCATCCTGCGATCGTATCGACGTTAAGAGGCTTTTAACGTCTTGAAAAATGCTGCGGTGCAAGATGGATACTCGTCGTCGAGGATTAGAAAGGTTAATACCGTGTATTAAAATGCTCTTATAAATGTCGATCGATATGGTACGACAGCGTCGGTTAATTAAACGAATCTTTTTACTCTGTCAATGCCTGCTACGTTGTCAAATCGTGTTAACAAATCACGAAACAACGAATCGTAAAGGACATCCTGGGAAACTGGCAGCGATTATTAACGAACGGCTATATTCTTGTATCGCGTGGCGCGGGTACATTGTCTCTGAATTAATAATCTGCTTTTTGGCCGTTGGTTGCGCGCTCGTTGGCCGTAGCCGAACAAAAGTAACCTCGGAAAAGTGGCTTACATTTATAAGCTTATTTCAGCATTATGTAAATGCGTTGTACGTGTCCGCGGGCGAAATTTCGCGGGGATCGGAATTTCGCGTTGGCAAAGTTTCCTTGTTAACGTTAGCGCGAGCGAGAGATCGGTGGTCGGATCCTGTTGGAGAGCATTAATGAACATCCGACTAGTAAGTTTAAACAGGTATTGTGAAGAAAATTAATGGCCGGAGCATAGACGCTGTTACGGAGAAGGGCGTCTTGTAATTTTGTCGCTTAATTTTTCTCATCCATCAACCGTGGTTTTCAAACCTCCTTCTCCGTCGTGTCGGTGCGCTTTTAGCGTATACCTCTGCCTTTCTCGCCAGTCTTTTCTATTTGTCTAAATGTACAATTATCGTTAATCGTGCGAATGGGCGATACCATCGAATTCAGGACTTTCAACTTTTCGGTTAATAGTTACCGTGTCTTTCGAACCTCCTTTTCCGTCGTGTCGGTGCGCTTTTAGCGTATACCTCTGCCTTTCTCGCCAGTCTTTTCTATTTGGCTAAATATACAATTATCGTTAATCGTGCGAATGAGCGATACCAGCGGTGCGACATATACTCATCGACCATCGAATTCAGGACTTTCAACTTTTTGGTTAATAGTTACCGTGTCTTTCGAACCTCCTTTTCCGTCGTATCGGTGCGCTTTTAGCGTATACCTTAGCCTTTCTCGCCAGTCTTGTCTATTTGGCTAAATATACAATTATCGTTAATCGTGCGAATGGGCGATACAATCGAATTCAGGACTTTCAACTTTTCGGTTAATAGTTAGCGTGTCTTCGAATTGATACGCTATGCAGAAAGATGCAAGTTAAAAGGATATATTTGTGTGCTATGTAAATGCGGCCGAATTAGATAAGCTTGCGCTTATAAGTAGAACATATAGAACCGAGATATGCTAATAATCGTAATATCTGACGGATATTTCAAAAGTTATATTACCCGTAGGGTCCATCGTCTCCGACTTAGCCTGGTTTCGCAGAGTAATCACGCTTAAATGTACCTTAGATAACGTAAACGTAAAATACCTGCAGGAGGCGAGAGCTAGGCAACCTACCGGGTTCGAGACTTGGCATATTTGCCATCGCGATGTATCGGAGTGGTACGTTCGCAAATTACGTTCTCTACGTTCGCGATATCGTTCTAAAGTATATTTCCAATGTCAAACTAAATCGTTTAGCTCGATCGTTCGATCATTTTATCGGCCACGAAGCAAAACAGTATACGACAGCCTTAGGTCAAGATACACGCGTCTTTTCGTTCTTACTTTTCCATTCTGGCTTAACCGTTCCGATCGGCATTGTACGATATTATTCGCGTATTTTATATCGTCGGAACAGAACCTAAATCAGCGTTAAACGAAATATCGAGAGCAACCGCTTAGGAGGGTCCGAGGTGGCGAAACTCGTAAGATTCGCTGGCGGACCGAAAAATCGACCAAGGCCAGATTACAAGGGCAAATCTTGAAAGTACCGAAACGAGCTAAACGCACGAACCGTCTCGACGTTGGAACAATAAGTTAAACGATCGTAGAAGGAATCGGTTCCACGAAACGGGGGCGATACGGAAATTTTCAGCTGGCTGGTAATTACGGTTGAAGACACGTACGCTCCAGGAAGGCTGTTAGCGAAACGGCGCGGTCGGAGGAGCGTGTCTGTATGTAATTCCTCTTTCCACGTTGGCGAACACGCCATGGTCGGAGTCCGTGGAACGGCGTCGCGCGATTTCCACGCGGAACTTTTGCTAGCCGAACTCTCTCTCTCTCTCTCTCTCTCTCTCTCTCTCTCTGTCTCTCTCTCTCCGAGGATTTTCGAGGTCGTCGGTCGCAATCGGTCTAGAAATAAACTTCTTGCGACGAATGGACAGGCGCATCACCGGTCAGGATCGAGTTCGAGTTGCATTATTAGTTTATTATTAGTTGTCTCGGTAACCGTGTTCTTTTTTCTTTTTGCTTCGCCTACTCTCCGCCTCGCCTGGCGTCGACAGCTTGTGCACGGTCTAACAGACAGCGTGTTAATTGCCTCGTCGCTGAGAAATTAACGGCGGGGGAGGGGTGGGGGATGAGACTCTATCGAGGTCGTTTTTCCTTTCTTCTCTCTTCTCCGCTTCTTTTCGTTCCTACGTTTTTGCCGTGCGCGTCCTTGTCCCCGGATTTCCCTGCTTCCATCGCAGCTGTTTAAAGTTTAATTGATTTAATTTCTGTCGCGCGTGAAAGTGGGTAGATCCCGAACGAGTTTTAGTTCGATTCGATACGATATTCGATGTAATATAATATTCGAGAGAGGACGTGACAAGCCACGGTTATCGTTTATCGCGCGAGAGAAATTGTACAAACTGCGGTAATTCGAAACTATCAGAGTTCCGTGAATTCGTTGTCTATTGGGTAAAATGTTTATACGTATGAACAAACTGCTCCCGTTAGCTTCTTAACTCCGTATTATATCGAGGTAGACTTTATCGTCGGATAACTTGGAAATCGGAAAATCAACGAAATTGTGACGACGATCTAAGTCGTTTAAACGACGAAAGAAGCGACCAGTTGGCCGGGCAAAAGCGAAACGAATTAACCCGTTTACCCAAGCGGCAGGCCGTTGCCGCAATTGTGGAACAATTACGAAAGAAATTCGTCGCGTGATGGGGGTGGAAGTGTTTTGCTGGAGGCGGAAGCTGGCAATGCTGTCGCACGAGCGCGTTTCATATCCGTTTCGCCGTTTTCTATTTCCGAAAAGAGGTAAACGGGAACGAACGCGCGCGCAATTTAATCAAATCCCCGGGAAACGGAACGTAACGCGCGTTACGAACGCGTCGCGACAACGCCGGACTCGGTGAGAATAGAATTATGTCGTAAATTAGTCGGTCCGCAGTTGGAACGTACATGCTAGTTGCAAGAGGAAATCGAATGGACTGTCGCGACTTTACAGCATTATACGCAATTATGCGAACAAAAAACAAATATTTGTGAGATTATTCGACTTGCGCGTGGTAGCATCGTTGCATCTGATTTGACGATCGCATAATGCGTAGCACGTACGTACGACTAATAACTAATACGATCTGTCAGGTAGAAAAGGAATGCGGTCAGATAGAAAAGTCCAAAAGTCTCGATCTTGCGGAATCGTGTAAAGATTCTACGGTACTATACGCATTTACGCGAACAGAAACAAATATTTGTGAGATTATTCGACTTGCGCGTGGTAGCATCGCTGCATCTGATTTGACGATCGCATAATGCGTAGCACGTACGCACGACTAATAACTAATACGATCTGTCAGGTAGAAAAGGAATGCGGTCAGATAGAAAAGTCCAAAAGTCTCGATCTTGCGGAATCGTGTAAAGATTCCACGATACTATACTCATTTACGCGAACAGAAACAAATATTTGTGAGATTATTCGACTTGCGCGTGGTAGCATCGCTGCATCTGATTTGACGATCGCATAATGCGCAAGACGCACGTACGACTAATAACTAATACGATCTGTCAGGTAGAGAAGTCCAAAAATCTCGATCTCACGGAATCGTGTAAAAGTTAAGCCAACTGTCGATCTCGCAACCTATCGCCGTCGTTTCCGCCGTCAAAGTCTCGTCTGTCAGTTTCGCATACACCGTCAGTCTCGAAGAACCTCTCGGCGTGCCATCGATCGGAACCACGATACTCCAATTAAGCCAACCTGTCTTTTTTTACAATTGCAGAGATCTTGGATAACGTTGCATCACGAAGAACGTATCGATAGGCGCTGCGTTGGCAATCGCTATCGAGAAACTTTTTAATTGCCAATCACCCTTTTCTCTTCCTCTTTTCCTCGCCTTTCTCGCGATCCATTTCCTCCTATACGTCACAGACACACGTATTCAGACGTTAGGACTGCTACTTTTATCTTTCATTTTGGTAACCACAAGCTCTAGCAATGGTACGATCCGCTTTAAAAGTTGCAAAATGCCTAGTTATTCGCAGTAGAATTCGCGATGCAACGGCAGAGCAGAGATGCGTCTTACCTTGGGTTTTTTTTATTTTTTCACATAAAATTATTAACGCCTCTCTCTCTCTCTCTCTCTCTCTCTCTGTGTGTGTCGTTGAAACGCAAGTCGAAAAGGGAATGGTTCCGCTCGAGGACGAGGAAATTAATTAATGTGCGTGGTCCGTTCGTTGAAGGAACGGCGAAAGAAGGGCTGAATTCCAGCCGACGGAGCCAAAGAGGAAGGAAGAAGGAAGGGAGAAAAGTGGCCATCACGCGGCGGAATAATCATAGCAGAGAAGGCCGCTGGAAAAAGCTCTCTTCGATGCTCGCGCGAGTCTGCAGCTAGACCACCTTGCGAGTGCTCCGCTCGAATTAATCGCTTTTCCTTTTAACCGCTTCCGTTTTACTACCGGAGTCTTGCTTCTCTCTTGAGCGTGGATTTCTGGAGACGCTGCCTACCGGTTTGTCCTCGTGTGTCTTTAACCGCGAAATTCTGAAACCTCTGGGCTCTCTGGCGTGCCCAGAAGGGTTGCAAGATAAAACACGACGATGAAGTATCCGAGTTTGTGCAGTTTGTAACGTACACGGCGATCAAAGTATTTCCACCGAAGTTACGCGAGCTAGCGATTCTTTCGCAAATGTCCAAAGCAACGTATCGCTATAGATTTCGATAATTTTTAACGAAAGTCGTTTCGGTCGAGCCATTTTGTCTATCGGCGACTCGACGTTCGTCAAAGTCAAGCAAGATAAAGCGTTATAGGTTTCCACGATCTGTAATAAAAATATTGCCATTTACTTGTGTCGTGTTACGCGTTAGTTGGTTGCGTTAATCGTCATAAATGAACTATACCAGGATGTTGAATATTATTATGACGTGTGATTTGTTCCACAGAGATGAGGTATCCTTATTTTCGTATATTATCGTACCTAACAAAAAATACCTGTTGACGCCCTCTTCGACTCTATGACGACCAGTCAGTTGCAACCGATCCAGTCGATATCGCGAACCTCCAAATACGTTAACGCTCAGGGTGGAGGTATTCTAACGACGAAGACGCGTACAACGATTATGGTATTTATTCGCTATATTCAGATGCTCGCAACGAACGTATACGTACGCGGTACACTCGAGAACACCGAGATAGAACGAACGTAGGCTGCGGGTAGCCCGAGTGTGGTCTATCTGAGAACGGTTCGAGTCGACGGTTAATGTAAGACTGACTAGCTGAACTATCGTAAGGCGTCCTTTCTTCCTTGGATATAGTCTTACCACTCTGGTGACTTGCGAGCTTCGTACGTGTCCCTCTTCCGGTATTACTGATTAATACCAGATGCTGTTCTTAGAGCTGACCCGTCACCCACTTAGGCTGCCACGGTGCCTCTGGACGAGGTCCGCGTTGTACGTATTTACAGCCTCGCAGGTAGAAAATACCGACGTGCCTGGATAAGGCAATGCGCTGTAAAGAATAACAGTTCGAAATCCCGAACACCTATACTGTTCGTTTTGTAGAAATAAAATCCTGGTTACACGAGGTTAACTATTTCGGTAACTTCGTAGCGAAATCTCTTGGACGTGGAATGTTCGGCCGTCGAACAGACACGATATTTTACTTCCCTCTTAAGGGAGCACGGAAAGAAGATTAGATCAACCCTCGCAGGAACAGAGGCGCGCACGTATAGCCAGTATAGGAACACTTAGCCGCGTGAATCTTCTTCGTTCCGTTGGGGTGACTCAGGCGGTCGCATCCGTCTCACGACAGACCACTCGTCGTCTTTGTGGGCGTGTAGTACTTTAGCGGCGCACAGCCATGGCGAGCGGGCTGAATTAATTAACGTCGTTACGTTACGTGTGCACCGACGCTGGCTGACCGACGCGACGCTTTGATCGCGAAAACACGTCGGTGCACGCGTTCCGGCTGTTTGACGCTGTAGATTGTGTCGCGTGCACAGCCGGAAGCCGTGACTGCTTTTCCACGGACGAAGATCGAAGTTAATGCCGTCCCTGCGTTGCTCGCATGACACCGATCTGAAGGCACGTTGCGAGTTCCGACGTTTGCAAAATAATCGTTCGAAGCTGTACACTGTACAGGGTGTTGCAAAAGACGTCGGGAATATTTGTACGGGAAAAAATGTCCATCGAGGCTCGTTCTTCAAGATGCAAACGGTTTTCTTTTGCGTTAGAAATATATACAACGGTATATATGCGACTAACATGCTTCGTAGATATGGTCTGTGAACATTGTTCCTGGATATCGAATGCGGTGCGTTACGTCGTATGTCTATTATATTATAATATACGTATTGCGCGTCCATTCTCTCACAATAGCATCGACTATCTGCAAACTGTCCGCAGATACCCAGAAACTTTGTTATCGCACACGTGTCTGCAGACAATTTCTATAAGTCTGGTCGTACTTTTACGGGATTTTCTGCCCCCCCCCCTGTCTCTCCTTCTCTCTCCCTCGTTTCGTCGTTACTGGAGAAAGGAAGTTCAGCAAGAGATGCAGGGAACTAACGCGACTTTCTTCTTTCCCTATTTCGATCTTAAAATAGCAATATGCGGAAGTATATTTTATTCGCGAAGCTAGCAATAGCCATTTCGATCCACCGAGACCGAGGGATCGTTTTGAATTATTGGCACAAAATATTTCGATTCCTCCACCTCGTACTCTATACTTTTAATAATAACAATGGAAAAAAAGGGACAAAAAGCAGAAATACTTGTATTAGGTTGTCCCAAAAGCTTCTTTCGTCTCGCGAGGAAATAACGGATGCACCGCGTTCTCCGTTTTATATTATTTTTGTGGAATCGTGTACGATCGTAACGATAGAAATAGAAGAAAATGGATCGTACGTGATTCGATAAAATAATATAAAACGAAAACAGGTTGCGCATCTGTCATTTCCTTACGAAAGGAAAGAAACTTTCGGGACGACCTAATATTTAAGAATATCTGTATTTACCGACGATATCGTTACTCGCTGTAACGATCGCGAAATAGACGCGAAACAGAAATTACATCGGCTTACTCCAAAGAACTAACGATGCGACCGTCTCGATGTCGCCGAGACGTTTCAAGCGAAAAATTCCTGCGGAATCTTGATTCAGCCGTTCGTCTCGCGTTCGCACGGTTCGATTAAACAGGTGCTCCAAGTTCAAAGATACGCGAGATATCGGGTCTCTAAATCAGGCCAGCTGCGCGCATTTAGCCAGACTTTTCCTCCATAAAGTTCCGAGTCGGACGTCCGAGCCAAGGGGGATATCGGTTGGTCCTGGTAATCGGTTCCGAGCGAAAAAATTCACCGCTCGCCTCGGTTAGGTTGAATTCCATCCCCGGCACGAGAATCCAAGTTGGCTTCGTAGACGCGGAAAACGGTGGTCTGGCGTCGAATGGTGGAAGGAACTTTTTGGCGATTCGTGCGGTGAATCGTAGCGACGTTCCCCTTCCATCTTCTGGAAACGATCGTTCCAAAGAGCCTGATATTTTCCACGATGGTACTCGCGACTTTTTCCCCTCGCCGAAGGAACGTCGATATCCTTTGCTCGAACCCTTTTTTTCTTTTCTTTTTTTTACTTTTTTCGTCCCTTGTAGCGTTTTCTTCCCTTCTCTATCCCTTTTCAGCCGCCCTCGTCATTTTATTAAATTGCGCAGTACTGTCACTTTCCGTCACTCGTCGTTGCTTCACCCAAGTCGAACGACAGACGTACACGAAGAATTGGCGACGAGTCGAAGATCCGGCTTATAATAGTAACTTTCTGAAAGTAGATTTCTCTCTAAAGCGTACGAGAAACGGTCGAATTTCAGCGATTCGAGGCTTCTGATTTTATTTGCCCACGTCGGAACGTTATCTAACCACGGACTCGCCGATACGCGTTTTTTTACCGAAAGCCCCTTTTGGTACACGGGCGACGAATTTTTCTCGTTTCTTCGTTTGCGTTTCGGAGGAGTACTCGCGTTATGCGCGAGCTCGCGTCCGATGCCGCTTGTATTACGAGGTATATTATCGTAACTATCGTAAATCATTATCACGAACGACCCAAGACTTTCGAACGCTTAGTGTACTCCATAGTATGCCGTACATCTTGCGTATATTTCACGTTATATTGGTTACTCGCATTAGCGAAACGTTCTTTGTACGCGTATCCTCTAAATGAATTTATGTCACGAAAGCGACATTGCGAGCGAGTTTGTAGCTTTCGAGCTAGTTTCGTCGGAAGAATTTTAATACGAGAAATCCACGCGCTTGTAGAAACATCGTCACAGGCAGCAGCATGATCACGGACGAAACGACTTACGCGCCACTTGCGAATTCCGCGAGTCGAATGTACGCGTGGCTGGCAGCGCGACGTTCGCCCTTTCGCTGTCTGGCCTTTGCCAGCGTGGAAGGAAAGGAAGACGGATCAAAAGGATGCGAAGAGGATATCACCCGTCGTTCTTTTCGTATTTACCGGCTTTGCCTCTGTACAGTTCATCGTTGTTTGCCACCACGGCCAAGGTTTCCCTAAACGAGATTATGGATGCTTCGTTCGCTCGTTTGATTTTCGCTACTAATTGGATCGAAGAAGATTTTGCGCCTCGACTAGTTGATTTAAGAGGAAATCGATGATACCGAAATTTCTGACGGAAATTTCGTAGAAAGTTGGAGGTAAAATTATCAAAGTGATCGAAGTAACGGACTCCTAATTACTCGCAGAGTTTCTTCGGATGTCGAAACTATTATTTCGAGTAATAATTACAAAGCAAACGGGATCGAATTTAACGTAAGAAGAAGTTTGATTCTTTATTTGTAAATTCGCCTGTGTATATATTTACTTTTTGCATCTACTAAGCGCGTAATAAAACGTATAAAAACGTATAAAGAATGCAGTCCATCGACGTGTCTTCCGAGAGACTTGCGTCACGTGGCGAGAAATACTTTTTCCTTCTTTAATCCAAACATCCCGCGGGGGCGGGGGGTGGGGACGTAACCAATCAGAGATTCGCGTGTCACGAAATCGTTACCCCGACGTTATTCAATTAAGCTTGCAGGCTTTCCTGCTCGAATCTCATTAAACTTGACACGTCCGAAGACAGCGAAATTTACCAAAAGCGATCGCAATTGCGGCGAATATTTTTACGACAATCTCCATCTTGTTTATCGTAAATCGAAAACAAACGTATTCTACGAATAACGTTTTTAATCAAATGTACGCGAACGAGACGATTCTTCTCCTCGTACTCCGTATTTCTTCGTACACCTTTCGTCTCGATTTCTTTGGCGCGAGATTTCTCTATACTTTGGTCGTCGTCTAGCGTTAAAGATTTCAAAATCCAGGCTCTCGTTTATCCCGACCGTCGCGACAGAGGATTCACCGCTTTATTTCTCTACCAGTCGGTCCATCCATTGCCGTTTCCGTAACAATCGACGTACATCAAACGAGCCAGGAAGGAAGCAAGAAAAAAGGAAGAAAGAGAAAAAACGATAAAAAGGGAGGAAAAGTGAAAAAAAAAATTAGAAGAGGAGGCATTCGCGGAAACGGAGTAATAACCGTGCACGTATGACGTCAAGAAACACAGAACATAGTACACGTTCCCATTAGAGTGGCAATGCCGCACTTAGCCCGGTGCACGCTTGAAACAACTCTCCCTCTCCCCCATATCCCTGCAACCCCTTTTCGACCGTGTTCTCTCTTTCCGGCCGAAGTTGTCGGTTGTTGGCATTCGCGAGTCTCCCAAGACGAGCCACGGAAGTCCCTTTGATTATTCTCGTGTAATTTACCGTGCAAACGATGTTCTGAAATATTACCGTGCTTGCAGACGCAAATTCCGTCGGGGTAGGACGCCGACGACACCGTCGAGACCGCTTCTCTCTCCACGCGGAATTACTCGGTCGACGGTTCCGCGCAACTGACTTCAACAGCGTCGTCTTTCTCCTTTTCCCCTCTTTTTTTTTCGCAATCTCTTTCTCTCTCTCTTTAGTTCTAAAAACCCTCTCCCTTTCTTCGTCTCTCCACGCTTCCCTGTCTCGTGTCTCCCGCACGCCGATTTTTTCCTCGTATTTTCCTCGCCGCGTTCTCTTCGCTCTTTCCACCCGCGTTTAGTCACGACGATACCTACCCTCCGTCTCGCCTTCTTTATTTATGGTCTTCTATAATTGGTCCACCTGGTTTCGCTATGCCCTCTTGCTATCTCATATCTGGTGTCTCTTCTTATTGTTTTATCGCGCGCGCTCTCTAGTTGGATCATCCCGGTGTATCATTCTGTGGCGGTATTTAGTGGCTGTTCCCGGTCGTTTGTTCTCTTTGTCGTTAATTTTTACGCCACCGTGCAGTTTCTTTTCCTTGACGGAACGAACTAACTGCGACCAATTAAAACGTTTGTTCATTTGCCGCGTTGGATCAGCTTGTTCGTAATACATTGGTCCTTTGCGCTCGAGAGGCGGACTCTCAGTCACCATGGCGTTCCGCGTGGCGAATCGAGAGGAGAGCGAGAGTCAGCAGTCCTCGTTTATGCCAGATTTCGACCTCTCCAATTTACGAGAGCGCGGTATTGGCTCGTAAACAGATTCCTCCTCGGCTCTTTATATTGTTCGTTAAGAAGCGCGAAGCGTTACAGTTTAACGTGCAACTATAAATTACATCGATCGTTACGTATAGTCGTGTTACCTACTAAACACTCGTCACATACGCGCACAACCATCTCCAGTTGCTGCTCCGCGCGACAGTTTTTAGGTTGTCCCAAAACTTTTTTTCGTTTTGTAAGGAAATAATGGACGCACCACGTTCTTTGTTTTATATTATTTCTGTCGAATCGTGCACGATCGCGATAACAGAAATGGAAGAAAATGGATAGTACACGATCGAATAAAACGATATAAAACGAAAGGATTTCAAGAGTAAATTTCGCACGGGGCGGTCGCGGATATTTTCGCAAATTTTCCAGGGAACGATACTACGCCTCGTTGATCGAACGACGAAGGATACGCCATTGCCGTCGGCGGGACACGCGTCGGTTACTCGTTGCCGTATTTTCAGGTTTTAACGCTTTTCTTCTCAAATTCTCCTATCGTCGTCTATCTCTCTTTCGCACGATGCCGCGTTTCCCTCGACACCGCACACTTTCGATATTTTTACATCTCTCCGCCAACGGAGCAAGCACGGTTTTGATTTTTACCGTCTCCTTTCTTCCATTTCTCCATGTAGAAACCCTCTCTTTCGTCGTTTTTTCCTCGAATCAAAGATATTGTCGCGTTGGCCGTTTATTCGATTTTTCTCATTTCTACCACTTCCACTTGTTCTCGTATTCTGTATCACCCTTTCACGCCACCACTTTTATCTCCCTTTCCGTTTCTCTTTTATTCAATTTCATTCAGTCCTTGCCTTTTCAACGACGTTCCGTCTTCGCCGCTTATTTTCCTTAATATCGCTCCCCCGCCCTGTATTTCTTGTATTTCTTTCACTCAACCACCCCTTTTCGTTTTTTCACGCCATACCTATTTTCTGGGCTAACCTAACCTTACCCTACCGCGCATAGAGAGATACCGCGTGTCTGGAAACTTTAACCGATTTCTAACATCGATACGTAAATTTTGTATCGTCTCGTCGAAGACAGTAGAACATAGATTATATCGTCTTTCTTTCGTTCTTATAAATATGTATGTAATTCCTCGCTTACGTCGTTGTGTTCCTGGTACACGTATAAATCCTTAATCCCGCGCGAATATGTCTCTGCAATACAGGCGCCGTTTCTTTTTAGCCTTTGTTCCCTCGTTCGCGTTCCTTTTACGCCGCCTTTGTTCTTCTCTTTTCGGACACTTGACGAATTAACGGCAGGTTCACCGGATTAAACTAAATTCGTCGTTAAGCGAGGGCCAAAACTAGCTTCTAGAAAGAACTCGCTGCCGAACGACACGGCGAAAAAGTACGCCTTTCTCGTGATATTCTAAAGTTTCTTTCCTTTTGCAAGGAAATTATAGACGCGCAACCTCTTTTCGTTTTATATTATTTTATTCGATCATCTACGATCCATTTTCTTCCATTTCTCTTATTACGATCATACGTAATTCGATAAAAATAATGTAAAACAGAGAACGCGGTGCATCCATTGCTTCCTTGCAAAACGAAAGAAACTTTTGGGACAACCTAATGCCATAGGTTAGAGTCCGATAGAGTTGGATATGCCATGATGATAATCATTTTCTTCCGGTTAGAATAATAACGATAGTAAAACGTTGCAGTAAAATGAATTTCAAGAAATTCGTCGACGACTTTCACGTGTCTTAACGGATAAGATACACTAGGTTGTCCCGAAAGTCTCTTTCCTTTCGTAAGGAAATAACAGATGCGCAACCTCTTTTCGTTTTGTGTTGTTTTATTCGATCATGTACGAAGCTTTTTTTCTTCCATTTCTGTTATTACGATCGTACACGGTTCGATAGAAATAATACAAAACACAGAATATGGTGCGTCCGTTATTTCCTTACAAGACGAAAGAAACTTTTCGGACAACCTAATAGAATTCGCGAATCTTCGGATGGAGACGGTCTCGTAGAGATTGTCACCGGGATAAGTGCCGTGAAAAATTTTCTCGCGATTCGCAGATCAAACGCGCCGACGCGTCTCTTTAAAATCTCGTTTGGAATCCAAGCAGCGAAGTAACGCGTGAATTGGGCAAATGCAATGTTGTAGAGAAAGGGACGAATAAAATACACGTAGAACACTGTTTATCGTAATTGTCCAAACGATGTAACTTTTATACATATGTTTTACTTTATTGTTACTATGAAAATTAATTGACATTAATTGGCAAGGGTGCTGTGGTGTTGGCACATTCCATTTCTCGCTAGAACAACGAGTGCCACCTTGATTGTATTTATTACTAATTAAAGTTATTGTATCGCGTTTGAAATTTAAATTTTGAAGTCGTTCGGCAGTTTGTTGTGGATAGGTTCCCAAAAAACTGCGTACGAAAACCATGAACAAAATATACGGTGTACGCTGGAAAATGGAAAACATAAAATAGGAAAAAACTGACGATGTATGTATCGAAGAGAGAATTCTGGTGAATTCCGCGTAACGCAACTCGCCGAGGGGAATTCCTGAAACTCAACGGCGTCACTTTATTCCGGCTAAAGTAGGTTTTGTAACTTTCCATAAAGTAGAGAATGAAATAAAAACGGCAGACGACGGCTATAGTAATTAAATTGCTGCAAAAAAAAAACATAGTATGGAATTAAAGCGGAAATACAAGAAGAAAAAAGAAAGAGAGCTTCGAGTGCAAACGATTAAATTTAAATGGACATTCTTAAAAGGACAAAATGTGAACTTTGTCGAGTGAGATTAAATTCCCGTAAAAAAGACGATCGATCTCTTCCTAAAATTTGTTAAATGGAAATAACGTAAAAACAGAATCACGCGTACGCTTCGTCTCGATACGTGGCGTGTATTTTATCCGATGAAAATCATCAACGATACTCGGCGATATTAAATCAGAATCGTTCAACCGGAATGAAAAACAAAATTGAACGCGCTCGGATCTGTGTCTTGCAAAACGCTTCGAATTACTTTTTCTCGCTGCACGTCAGAATTTTGAAATAGAAATTCCGTGTTCCATAGATAAACGTAGGATATTTTCTCCCTCGTGTCCTTCTATTTTTTTTTTCCTTTTCTATCTTCAAGCGCATTTCGATCTTAACGATCTTTGAAATTCTCGCTGCGTCGTTGTTGTATTTTATCGAGAGGACGCGCGTCGAACGAAGTTTCGTCGTAAATCCGACGTTCTCGTCGCCGTCCTCCAACAAAAGCCTGTTTCGAACGATCGCTTATCTCTCTACCCATTTGCCCCGCTGTTTCCTCTTCTTTTTTCCCAACCACCCTTTTTCTCCCCTTTTGTGCACGATTGTTTCGCTACGCAAACCAAGAATAATCCGATCGCCGTTAAAAGTATCGAGGCATGTTTTATGGGTTGCAGCCTTCGTGTATTCAGCGGTATCGATCGATATTTATTGCCCGACACGTGGCACGGTTCCTTTTCTCTGCTCTAAATTTTTCAGCCTGTTGTTTTTCGCAAATTTTCCCGCCAATGGCACGACCAAGATGGATGGAAATCTGGTTCCACCGATTCGGATTCACGGTATCCAGAAATCGCAATCGGGACCGCCATTTTTCTCTCAGGAGTCCGCCTTATTTTCTCCTCGCCATTTCTGCCTTCCTTCCTGCTCGTTTTTCCATCCCTCACCCCCATTCTCCCTCTTTTAATATGCTCCCTTCTTCATCTTCTTCTTTTTTTTTTTTTTTTTTTTTGAGAATATTCAATCGTTCAAAGGAGCGCGATAAATCGTATCCTATTTCTACCAAACACTTCCAGCCTTTTCCACGGGGTTTTATCTTTTACGAGGGATTCAATTTTCTCTTCGAACAGCGGCGACGGTTTTCCCGCGGCGCGTGAAAATTTTTAACCGACACGACGTCGCGGTTTTAAAACGTTATCGACTATTATTTGCAATGGAAATGCCTCCCGATGCCGTCTGCCGTCCGCGTTCTCGTCGTCGAAACCCCCTCCCCCCTCCCCCCTCCCCCGAGGAACTTTGCTTTTTTCCCCGTTTTCTTCGTACGTTTTCTCCCTTTTTTCTTTTTTTGCTAAGTTTATACCGACGCTTCGGCAAACAGGATCCGCTCGAAGAGACACGGTTTTAATTCCGTGGTCGTAACTCGTCGAGGCCGCGACGCGATCCAGTTTCCGGTTCAAAATTTCACAATTTCGGCCTCGACCTGTCACACGGTCGTTTTTCGCAGCCGCCGCCCGGTCGAAACGCGCACCGCGAACCGATTACAAGTGCTATCGACTTTTGCCGGGGACAACAGCGCGTATTTTTTCATCGATCCAAGCAAAGGAAGTCGAAGCGTTTAACAATGTTCCGAATCTTTGCTAAAATACGTTCGCGGTTATCTAGGAAATGGAAAACTTTATCGAAGCTTGTCTCTCGTACGAGCCAAATTTTGCACGTTGATAGGGAAATGTCGCGAGCTTGGTTGTCCGTTACCATTTCTCTCGTCCTCTCTCTCTCTCTCTCTCTCTCTCTCTCTCTATCTCTCTCTCTATCTATCTATCTATCTCTCTCTCTCTCCCGACTGTCTGTCGATGTAATCGTAGCTGTACTTGTTGTTGTTATTCGTTGCTAATTCACGCGAAATGATTTTGCGTCACGAGCTTGTAAAACGTAGCGAGGAACGACGAACTTCCGACGAGTGTCCTTTTTACGAGTACGCGGTGACGTTGTTCGGAAATGGACTGGAAAATGGGGAATATAAATATCCCGGCGAAGTCTCGACGAATACGGATGTCAGCCTTGCGCGTTTTTAGCGCTGTCGTGCGCGATTACTTTCTTCCACGGTGACGAAACTTTGTACTCGTGTTTCGTGCATTAACGAAACGTGGATCGGCGATACTAAATCGTAATGCAAGCAATAATATCTTTGCGAATAACATTTGCAGCCTGCGATCTCGCGAACCATTTGATTGTATTTCTTTGATTCTATCAAACTTGCGAAATAATGAAAAGCGCAATTTCCTTGGATAGGATATTATTGTACGTGCAAGATATTAGTCGAAAAGGAAAGAGGGTAAAGTTTGTTCGTCCGAGGCTTGGGTTTTATGAAAATCGAGTTTGAAAGTTGGTCGAGTACGCACGTACTTGACTAACTGCAGACTAGAAACCGACAAGGGTTTCAACCCTTGACACTGCACGTGGAACTATCGACGCGTAACACGATACAAAGGATAATAATACGCGTAGATAAAAATAAACAAGCATGTATAATTATTAAGTTTCATCTGTATAAAAATTAATGCCGATTCGGTCAATAGCACCTGCGTACTTTGAATTCTGGTCTTTCTCTCCGGTTTACATATATCGCGCAAGCGTTTTTGCAGAGTATTTTTACACAGAGTTACGCGGAAATCGTCATTTTTTTGTCTTCCCAAAACAAACGCGTTCTGCTATCTCGTAGCTGTCGTCGATGCTTCCTCGAAATTCCTCGACCTCGCTGCTCACGTCGATTCAGCTATTCGGATTTCAACTTCTATCCAGATGCACTCGAATTCGTCCGTAATGCATCGAACCATTTGTCGTCGCTGCGACAACAATCGCTTACTAGCCAGACTAGCAAACACCTAGTCGACAGATCGTTTCGTCGTTTTTTCGCCACTTTTTCACGGCTCGTCCCCTGACCTCTGTTCGATATAAATCGAGCCTCGACGCAATTAATTCCCTTCGACAGGCCAATATTCGCATGGTTCTCAAATGTTTTACCAGACTTCTGCCCGCTTGAAAAGTTACCGGGAATTTATTATTTCTCTCTCCCTCTCTTACTCTGTCTTTTAAATCGAAATAAGTTGCCATTGCCAATTACCATCCAACTTTTTCGCTCTCGCATGTTCGTTGTGAAGTGGAAACTGGGGTGTACCATAGTTTTCGGCGAGGGTGTATTAAAATTGCGTGAAAAATAATGTCAGAAATTTTGGCGTTGCAACGACCCGAGTAGTCGCCGATTTTACAAATTCGCAATGGATCCGAGAGCGACGCTGATAACGACGAATAAATGGTGGGATTTTGAAAAGGCATTGGTCTCTAGACCGAGAATTAATTTTCGTGTCTGATATTAAATCGCGGCAGAAGGAATCAGGTGTGGTCCATCCATTTTACTGGACACAGCGAAAACTAATCGATGAAACGTGAAAACCATTCGAACGAAGAGGCGGTGTTTCGCGCTTTTTTGCGAGTTCCATCCCTTTTCTTGCCTCTCGTGGTAAAAACGACGACGTCCGTTCGACAGAAAACAAAAATAATCAGCAGCGATTGTGAGAAACCGATCGATTCGAATCTAATCGGTCGGAAGGACCCATTGAAATCATCCAGAATTCCAACGACGCGTGTTTGCCATTGTTCCGGAAGCTTAGAGCGCCGCGGAATACAAATCGATCGTTAACGCGATCGACGGTTCTCGTCGCGGCGCACCATCCTCGAAATCCCGCCATTGAATTTCGACTAATCGCTCGTTTCGATACTTCGACAGGCGGCCTGTTGACAGCGAGTTGCCGCCGGCACGCCAAACGACAAAGAAACCGCTGACGACGCTGCAGAAAATTGGAAAAACCGATCGTTTCTTCTTCTCCAAGATCGACGATCTTTTGCTTTTTCTCTGTTATCTATACGTTTTAAACCTACTAATTGATAATCATTTTTTCTGTAATTTCTACATATAATTTCTACATCTGTATATGATATGTTTATAAGTAACAGAGTCGTTAATTGACTTTCAGTGTGTATACACGATTACGTTTCAAATACTATACTATACTATACTACACGTTTTAAACCTACTAATTGATAATCATTTTTTCTGTAATTTCTACATATAATTTCTACATCTGTATATGATATGTTTATAAGTAACAGAGTCGTTAATTGACTTTCAGTGTGTATAGACGATTACGTTTCAAATACTATACTACGCGTTTTAAACCTACTAATTGATAATCATTTTTTCTGTAATTTCTACATATATTATCTACATCTGTATATGATATGTTTATAAGTAACAGAGTCGTTAATTGACTTTCAGCGTGTATACACGATTACGATGTTTTACGCTCTTTCTGCCTCGAAGATTTTTACCGTACAATCTGATCGAGTTGAGCGATTTTCGATGCGAAATCTAGTTAAATTAATATCTCGGTTAGTACGATCGAAGTAACCAATTCTACGTGAAAAGGAGACGAACTTTTAAAAAATTGAAGATTAAGACAGATCGAAACCTTTCGCAAATAAAAACCTTTCGTAAAATACGCGAAAAGCGTCCGAAAACTGATATTTCGGTATTAAAAAAATTGACAATGAATAAATATCTCAGGATAGCAAGCTGCTGCTTCAAGTGTCCACTCGAATACACAGGACTCTTCGTTTCTTTTCGTACCCCTGACAGGATCTCGCGCCACTGGTAAATCGTTAAGAGCGAAGGAAGAAACGCGAGGAAAAAAGGCGAGCTATGATGTAAGACATAATGCAACAAGGTACACCAACTTTTAGCCCATTAGCGTTCCACTTTTACGCCGTTAAAGCGAAGAATACTTAATGAATTCCACGAGCTTGTTACGTGACGCGACTCTGTCACTGCGCCACCCCTAACTTGCACCTACCCCTTTCACGGGCGAATTATTTGAATTATTGCTTTACAGCGTGGAGTGCCGCGTAAATTTCTTGCGGCGACGGCAGCTTCTTGCGAGAACACGAGCCCCGGTTCGCTTTTAAGCCGATAGAGACAACCGGAACGATCCTCCGAGCTTCGTCCTCGGCATTCTTCCGATATTCCGATAGTTCTTCGACTTTTACGGGACACAATGCACGATTGTCCTTTATCGATGACAAAAATTGTATTTGAATAGAGAGAAATCGCGGGTTGAACCAGCAGTATACGGAGGAATAGAATTTACCATTGAGAATTGAGGTTAAGTTTATATATTACCTTTCGTAGTTCCCCTAAACGATACGCAAGATAGAGGTTAGGAAGCTTATTCCTATCGTCTGGCGATGAGATAGAAAAGTTTATTGTTATTATTACTGATAAACGTTTATCGGCCAAGGAAATATAGATTACATGATAAGAACGTACCATCGAGAATTGAGGTTAAATTTATATATTACTTTTCGTAGTTTGCCTAAACGATACGCAAGGTAGAGGTTAGGAAGCTTATTCCTATCGTCTGGTGACGAGATAGAAAAGTTTATCGTTATTATTACCGATAAACGTTTATTGGCACATTTACATACGTTTACATTTTTAACGTTATAGTTGAAGGTTAAATTTAAGTCGCTCAGCGGCGGTACTTACATACGATATCGTCTTTCTCTTTTTTTTTTTTTGTCCTGAAAACCTGGTGATAAAAGAGCTGGACGAATCAATCGGTAGCCTACTTTTGGGGCTACGAGATAGAAAAGTGTATCTGTTCTAATGATCTATACGTATGTAGATATACGTAGGTATAATAATAATAATTTTTCGTTTGTTTCGATGAATTTTTATAATCACGTTTTAAATGGCCGATATACAAATTTGTAAATTACTTTCCGTTGTTTTCTCGAACAGGTACCGTAGAACTCGAAAGCAAAGAAATCTTATTTTTATCGTTGCAGATGTCTGTCGTATCGGGGAACAGAGTGTCGTCTATGGTTATTATTTCCAATAGCATGGATTTATAATCCGAATGATAAACTGACCCGATCGATCGTTGGGAAAAGGCGCCCTCGCCTTTTCATTCCCTGTTCGGTCATCCGTGGAACGCGAGTGTACCCGTTTCGACTCTTTTCTTTCGATAATCGTAGCCCATTGGCCGTCTCGTAAAAACTTATTATTCCTCGAGGATAATTTTCGAGAAACCCGGAGCGTTCAGTCGCGAAGTCGGCAGAAGTGTATCGAAGAGTTGGAGAGAGGTTCGAAGGAAAACCAGGTCGAAAGTCGTAATTCACCGGAAGGAGGGGGACTTTCCGCGGAATTTCCAAAGCGTATCGACATTTTGCGATCCACGATTGCAAAGTTAATATTTGCCTCGGTAACGACGGTCAACAATATCAAATCCAACGTTCTCCAATTTTTTTCAGTTCCCAGCATTTTCTCTTTTTTCTCTCTCTCTCTCTCTCTCTATTATTATTATTATTTATATTTTCGCTTGTCTTCTTTTCACCAAGTTTCAAGATTAACGACGTGTCATCCGCGTGACACGTGCATGGCGACATGATAAATCGTAGTCGAACAAGGAGCAATAATCGTCGCGACCTAGCCACCGAAATGGCAATTTACCCACGCTATTAATTATCATGGTTCGATCAGCGGCATCGGTAAATATCGTTTCTACATCGACAGACTTTTTCACGTCGTTATCCCCCGTTTGAAAATCGAGCATCGAGAGTCGGCGAGAGACAGAGGGTCGACGAACTCGGAAAAATAGGAACGATTCCCTGCGTGTAACCTGAGCAATTTTTGTGGTTTGCTTCTCGTTGAGATTCGTGTAACGAGTTTATTTAACTGCTCTTTTTTTTTTATTTTTTATTTGTATCGTAACCGACGATACATCGAACGTTTATTTTACGATATTTACCAGCGACGAGCTCTTTTCGGACAAGAAATTTTTGGAAAAATTTCGTAAACGAACGAAAATTCGTAGATACGTTCTACGTTCGTTTATACCGGATTTCTTCTCTTCGTTGGCAAGGGGGGATTTCACTGCTGGAGATTTCGCTAATTAAATTTCTGTGCCGCGATTTCCATAATTTTCATACGATCTTAGGAGCGTCGAGGAGAGCGCGCGGAACCAGTCAAACTAATTCCTCGAGTTCCGTAACTGTAACGAACGATAATACCACTCGAATCGATCGTACGCCGATTAAATTAACGAATTACGATCTCTGCAACGCAACTTGTTTCGTTCGTCCGTACGGTTTTACGTTTCCAGTCACGACAACGAACAATCAGAATCAACGTTGATAGGATAAGATAAGATAAGAGGGTCTATATACGTACTGAATATATTTGTACACAATATCGATATAACATTTTTATTTAGATGGGAATTTGTATGTGACACGAGTTCATAATATCGTATCATTTTTATTCTATTATTAAACGATACACGTTTTATTGTTTTATCGAATATCTTTCGAGGCGAAACTAATCCGCAACTCAACGTACCAACAAAACTGATAATGTTGTTCATATAATTCCAACATACTCGAATCAATATGGAATTATTCTGGGGAAAACGTAGGTCTCTCTAGAGATACCGTTTCCATTTAAATATCCAACATTTTGATAGATTTTCTTATTTCTTGTTGTCTCTCGAAAAAAACTTCACGTTGCATAGGTAAACGTATTACTTTTCATGCGATACGATGTCTAGCCTGATGCTCGAAAGAAGAAAAATAGGAGGAAGAGATTTCGCGTTTCCAATGAGATTATATTATAGGCTGCTTGTGGAGTGCTCCTTTGTTAAGAGAAGCGAGTTACCTCGCTCCTGACAGGATATCTGAAATTCCCTATCCGGCGATCATTCGTTTTCTGGCGAACTCTGTGCCTGAACGCGTCTTCGCGAAACAATTTTCTTTGCAGCAATCTTCTTCGCTCCATCGTCTTTCTTCGTCGCGAAAGGGAGCCGTTTGTAAAAGAATCATTCTCTACGTTCTTCCATATATAAAAAAAAATGCGACGATTTCCCATTGCTCTGTTAAAAAAGAAAAAAAAAAAAAAAAGGAAAAGAGAAAAAAGAAAAAAGAAACAAGAAGGATATTCCATGTTTTACTATTATTTGTCTTCGATCTTGGATCGACGTGGTGTGTTTCAGCAAAATTAAACAACGCGATCCAAATCTAACCCAAAGATAAATCGATATTTCATTTTTGTACGATTTCCTTCGGAATTTTCTCGCTCTTCTCTTCGTCAGGAAAACGAAGCGTCTGCGGAAGAATCGTACTACGGTTTATCGCGTAAAAAAACGGGTGGAACTATTACTACATTTAAAAAAAGAAAAAAAAAAAAACAAAAAGCGTGAAAAAGTATTCCCATATTTCGTATGAACAATAAATAAAACAACGAAACAAACGGAAAAGTGCGTCGGACTGACGTGTAGCGTCTAAACAATGCCACCATATTTCCACCCGGGAAAACAGCATTTACATTCCCGTTATACTTCCAAACAGAAACGTCAACAAAAACAACGTTCCTTTGAATAAATCGCGACTCGGAAACCGGACTGCGAGTACCGCGTTACGCACAACGCGTGTACGCTATCTAGCATTACGCGAAGTAATATGTTCTCATTTGTAAACGAAAGGGGAAGAAGAAGTAAAAAGGAAAAGGATGCTTCCTTCTCTCCTTCTTCTTAAATAAGAAAAAGTGGATTTGGGGCGACGAACGACACCGGTGGATGACGAGTTGGTGCGCGACGTCTCGCACGAACCCTTAAAATATACAAAAAAGAAAAAAAAAAAGAAGAGGGAGAAAAATGGCGATGAGGGTGAAGGGTGAAGGTGACGGATCATGGTTAGAGACTGGTTTCCAAGCAACAGATATCATTAGACGGCGGGTAACGCAGGTGCATGCGAATATAAAGGATTCACGTTCCTTCGTCGAGCGTTCTCTAGACTCATTGTCAGGCGTTATGGTGACAGGATAACGCAGGCTGGAAACCGAGGGGCACCGCAATGCAGGCAAGGGCGTTGTCAGGGGCGACCCTAGCGACCATAAAGCCTGATTCGCACCCAGCCAACGAACCGACTCTCTTCGTGAGTTTGGTTACGAAATAATAGCGCAGGATATTGTAACGAATATCTCTTGGTCTGCGCCCAATTTGCTGGAGAGAAATTATTTCGTTTCTTAAAAGTTACGCTTGGTACGTGGAAGTACGTATTCCGGTAGGAAAATCGAGAGTTTCCGAGGAAATGGAGTTAATCGGTGTACTTTTTCATACGCGCATAAAAAGAAATTTTCGTCGTTGTCGTTTAAAGAGGTTCGATGAAGCCTGTTGTATATAAGTATGCTTTAACATTAACAAAAATAGCGTTTCTTAAAAGAGAAGTTGGTAAATATAAAGTTGGTAAATATGCGATTATAGCGATTTTATCATTCGCAACGATCGTTAACGTATACTTGCGAAAAGACCAGAGAGTAAATATTTGTTCTCTCATAGATATTGATTTTACCGATTCTCATCTTATTTTACTAGAAGACAGAAAAAGAAAGAGACAAATGACGGTCACACGACCAGAATTCCGCTTCTGAAGCTTATTTCTGTATTATTTGTTCACGGTTTTTCTAAAGCAACTAAGAATGTATTTATACACGCATACACACAGGATTCGAACTTCAAGTCTGATATCGCCAAGTATTTTTATATTTCTTTTAACAATTTTCCATTTTCTTTATTATTTTTTTTTTTTTTATTGAAAGTATCGGACGATTAATCCAAAGTATTTTATCGATATCGACGCGCAGCATAAAAATCGGTGCAAATGATTTAGCTTGGTTTTATTCCGGAATAAATTTTCTTATATCGAGGGATTCTTCTTGTTAAATTTGTTTTATAGAAGCCATTTCGAAGGATTTACATATTCGAGAATTTGTTTTCGAATAAATTTCCGACTATGAAGGGTGAAATGGAGTGACTGGGTGCGGTGTAAAATATCGCGAAAGCTCTGCGATTCTTCACCGATTTAGATGCTTCGCATCGATCGTTCCGACTTTCTGCAACGATGTCCCTCTTTGCCTCGGCAGAAGTTGAAGCACCGCCGGTTCCAAACTTTCCTCGAACTGAAATCTACGTTTTCTAGAATAAGAATGCTAATTTAAGGATAAGGAAGATAATTTAGGTTATAAAGGAACAATGTATCTTAATCAACGAGTAATCAAATTCTCGATTAAAATTTCTTCGTTTGCGTAGCTGCTGCGACAGAATATTTTTGAAAAATCATTTGCCGATAGCGAGGAACTTTTAATAGAAGATCGCGGAGGTGCAGCGATGTTTCAATCTGCTCGTGGTAGCTCGAAAAGGATAAGCAGTTGTAAGGTGAATTTTTAGTAGGATCGTTGGTTCTCGGATGAAACGGCTCGAGGAATTACAGTCTCGTAAGCAGGTTAATTACGCGACTTTATTACTTTCCGTTTCACGACCTCCCTTATTTTCCTATTTTTTCCCTTTCTCTTCGTCTTCTACCGCTGGAAATAATCGCTTATAAACTACCCGTTCTCGTAATTACATCGATCACGATAAAGCACGAGCAGGACTTAATTTCGAATTTCGAGATTCCCGCCGAGAGACGACGACTCGTTGGTTTCGATATCGCGAATTTCTTCCTTCTGATCGCTATATTTCTCGCTTCGTTGTAGTTAATAACGATCGCTTCTAAACTACTCAACGCCTTAACGTCCAGACTTTTTCTCTCACGAACTTTGATTTAACTTCGAATCTCGAAATTGTCGTTAGGAGAATTTTTATTATTATCGTCTCGATATCGCGGATTTTCCAAATTGTACGTTCAATTATGAACATTCTGATTACGACGCGACGTGCGCTTGCTGGGACCTATGAATTTATGAAATCCCGAAATTGAAATTTTAAAAATGCATTTCCCTGCGCCGTTGATTCTTCAAACACTGGATTCCATAGCAAACGTGCTTTTCCACTGTCTATCGCGTATATAGATTCCTCTTATCGAATTAGAGTTACACGACGTCCAACACCGCGATACGCCAAATCGAGGATCGCCATATATATATATATATATATATATATATTAGATTAAATTACCAAGCAGACCATTTTTAGAACCGAGGACGGACAAGCGGACAAGAAGTAAGAGTGACGAGAACGAAGAAAGGAACAAAACGAGGAAAAGTGCTCGCATAATCTTCGAATCTCGCTTTAAAGCGCAATCGTCGATGCATAAAATTTCCCTACAGCCTTGAAAAATCTCTCGAAACGCCTCTAATTGGCCAACACGGATCCAACGTTCGATGAAATTTTCTTCTCGACTCGTCGGCGGGCTACCCTGACTAATAATGAAATCGTACTTTTCCACTGCAGTTTAATATTCGAGTTAATTTCCACCGCTTAATCTTCCCTCCATCGCCTCGTTCGCCCGTTAAATCTTCGATCCATTAATCTTTTCGGTACTGAGAGAGGGACGGAGGATAATTCTCGTCCGAGAGGAACCTTAACGCACCATTAAAACTTCGACACGTAATTACGCCATTGGCGAGTCCGCGCAACTTCTTAAAGGAGGTCTCCGTCCATCGTAAATTAGTTACGCGGACCGACCGCACCTTGCGATCTTTCGGAATTATGCGCCATCGTCGATTAGGTTGCTGGATCAGCAGATCGTTGCCCGTAGGTTTATGCGCAGACTCGCGCAGCTTTGAATTTAAAAGGGTCACGCGGCTTTGAGCGCACGAAGAGAGACAGGCTTTCTATGGGAATTTGTTTCGGAAGAATTTCTTCGCGCACGTTAATTGGATTTCGTTCGAAAGCAACAGAGGAAGAACGCGATAAAGCGGATTATCTATCGCGGGAGATTTGACAATTTTTACGAAAATTATCCTACTATCTGATCTTCAAACCGAATCGTTTCGTTCTCTCGATAATTTCGAAAATATCTCTTGCCATTCTATCAAATCGAAGTGACAGCGTTTAGAACGTTTCTAGTCTCGATCGCAGCTTTCGTTTTTACCGAATTTCCTCCGTTTAAAAACTATTTTCACGTCACTCGTATCTTTGGATATATTTACAATACGGTTACCGTATATCGCGGCGCGGCATACGCGGAATAATCTTCGCTAATGGGAAACAGCTCTACCCATCTGGACTAGTGTTGGAACACGCGATATAAACACGCAGGGAAACGGTAGTAACTGCGGGCCAGCGATCGAACGGCAGCAGAAAACGATCAGTCGGTGCAATTGCATCGCTTTAATCGGGCAAAAGGAAAGCATCGGTTAACGGAGGAGTCATCGATGCACGACTCGCGCTGGTAATAACACGGTAAAATCCTGCGATCTGCGTGGCCAGAAATTAACTTGATTGGTTGTAAACACGATACCGCTGCACGAAACGGTCGGACTCGTTGCACCGGTACACTACACTGGCTGATCATCGCCGTCCAGTCTATTGCCAAGAAAATTACGGCTACGGAAAAGCTATGGCCCGTGTACTCGGCGCTTAAACAGCGATGGATTGGTCGACGTCGCGCGAAAACGACCAGAGAAATCGGTCTACGAAATTATTTCCCGAGATTCGTCGACCTTTTCGAAATCTTATTCTTAAACCGGTGTAAAGCGTACGGGTGTTTCGCAACTGTCGTTCGACGGCGAAAAAGTCTGCCGCCTAAAAAGTCTAGACCGACGTTGTCTGTGATTCGACCGATCGTTAATTGGATTTCGTTCGAAAGCTACGGAGGAAGGACGCGATAAAGCGGATTACTTCTGGATTTGACAATTTTTACGAAAATTTCCCTTCTATCTGATTTCCAAGCTGAACCGTTTCGTTCTCTCGATAATTTCGAAAATGTCGCTTGTTATTTTGTATCAAGTCGAAGATACAGCGTCTCTAGTACAGGTGTTTACGCGTCTTAACGTAGAATCACCGTTTTACGGGACATTCCGTATACGCTATAATTTGCGATGATATTAACGTTCGTAGACTTCTAAGTTTTAACCGTTAAAGAAAAAATCGCAAACGGTAGTGTTTGATTTTTACAGAAAGCAAATATACCTATTACGAAAAGGTTTTTATTATCTGGACCAATGACATCTTCCCTTTTTACGATCTATACTCCTTCGTAAAAGAAGCAGACCTATATTTCAATCAGATTCTCCGTCGATTCTTGACACACTGCTGAGCGTGCAATAACCCAGATACAGCGAAATCCTTTCAAGCGAATAGAATCTGCGTTCCGCGACGATTCTCGAGACACGATCGGCCATTGTGCGTGCCTGATACGGCCACGGCCGAAGGTTTCGGACGCATCGATTTATGCTAATCGCTTTAACTCGTCGCAACTTTAGGCGTGCTGCCGCACGCGCTAATTTCTCGTTAACGACGCGGTCAAATAGAGAGACGAGAGTCGGTTTAGCGGTTGGTAATTCGACCGGAGCCTAATGGCCGATTCGGTGAAAATGTAGTCGACATGTTGGTTGATGACACGCCCGTGGCTTCGCTCTAACGCGATTACAGCCTTGTTCTTGTCACGGGTCCTGTTTAACCTTCCTCCTGTCCTCTTTGACGAATCAGACGCCTGTCGACCGATAATCGCGTCAAATAATTCATTTCTATACACGTATCGCGCGAAAAAAAAGACGTTCTCGCTTCTTAGGATCTTCGCGTCGTCGTTCTACTATCGTAGATATCTGCTCTTCTCGTTAATAATCGTCTTCTGCGATCTTTCTTATTTTCAACGCTCGTTGTCGAACCAACGATACTTTAACGCTAATCCTACCATCGCGTTTTTGACATTTCGTTTGGAATTTCTCGCATACAACGTTACCGTATCGCCGTGTAACTCGTTCGCTTTTCCTATAATATACGTAGAACCGATTTTTCGATACTCGCAACTTTCTTTATCGTTTACTTTCCGAAAAAATTCCCTGAAATCTCTTTCTACATTAAGATAATTTTTTTTTGAAGCGGTCGTTTGACCGCTCACGGTAGGATTAGGTATATACATAAAATATCGGTAGGTTTAGCGTTAAACTTTATTTAAATTTGTCGAAATTTCGTTCTACGCGCGTATCCGTATCCTTGTCTGTACTCGGGATAATTATATCTTTGGATCTCAAGATATGTATTAACACTAAATCTACCACGTCAAACGAGCGTTTTGAAATTTCGTTTGGAATTTCTCGTATACAACGTTACCGTATCGCCGTGTAACTCGTTCGCTTTTCCTATAATATACGTAGAACCGATTTTTCGATACTCGCAACTTTCTTTATCGTTTACTTTCCGAAAAAATTCTCTGAAATCTCTTTCTACATTAAGATACGTATTTTTTTATTTTTTTTTTTTTTTTTTTGAAGCAGTCGTTTGATAGCTCACGATAGAATTAGGTATATACATGAAATGTCGGTAGGTTTAGCGTTAAATCGATGGAACAATGATGTACACTGCACCAAATGCTTCAACTTGTTTTACGTCGTTTCGTGGCAGTGAAGAAGATCTCGCTTTAATTAACGAAGAATATTTGGTCGTTTTATTTCAGGTCGATCTGAAGCCTCTGCGGGAAGCGACGATCGCCGTCCCGACTCCGAAGATCTCTGAGAAGCGGAAGGCGGAGGAAGCAGACGCCAGCAAGGACTTGAAAAAGGTAAGCCACTTGACAGCCCTGTATCAACTCTAAAAAAAAGAACTGTTGATATTTATGTATTTAGAGGTAGGATCGTAATAGCTATTTACTTTATTAATTGCATAAATTTACCGTACAAAATTGAACCAGAAAAACCTTCTATTGCACGATTCTTAAATACGTGAACCGACAACTAGCGAAAGAAACAATAGAACATCTCAATACTATGATTGCATATAAAAGTCGCATCTAGTCACTATTTTTCGTGACTAGCGCATCCGCGCATAGATGGACTCACGTTGTCGTTTCAACAAGAACAAAGAAGAAAAGAAAAGAATAAAAAAGAAAAGATCGAGAAGAGATTCGCCAACTCGATCATACACCTTGCAACGAAACGGCAACGACTTCGTAAAACCTGCGAATCTTCGTCTCTCGCTTTTGCTCTAACGATTCTCTTCTGAGAATTACGTAACTGGTAGTACCGAAAAGAAAAGAAAAGGAAACAGCGAAACACAGGGACGTTAATGTACGAGGCAGCTCGAGCTCTGTCTATTTTCAAACATCGGAGCATGGATGATGCCAGCTCCTTAGCCGTCGAAATTTCGGTAGACGCGAAACCAAGCGCTATATTTCATCCGCTCGCCAGGGCATCTCGGTCGTTTCTCGTGGAATATCGACGAACGAAGAGAGAGCATCCTGGCGCCGTGACGGGCCGCGTCCTCATTAATCCACAACGGCCAGTCGTCATTAACGAAATAAACGGCCGTGAACCTTGCTGCTTTTGAAATTCGACGTTGTACCATCGTTCGTTCCATCATCGAGAAACCTCGTTCAGAGAGCAGATTCGCGCTGATCCGACCAGGTCACTCCAGTTCGTACTACTTCCTCTTCTCTTTTTCTTTTTTTCTTTCTTTCTCTCCTCTTTGTTATTATTTCGAATTATCCCTCCCGTTCTATATTTGCGTAATGTTTTAACGGCAAGCGTGGAAGTTAACGCTCTTGAAAAGGATTTTCCTTTTTAATGACACGATACTGTGGAGTATATTAGGTTGTCCGAAAAGTTTCTTTCGTCTTGTAAGGAAATAACGGACGCACCGCGTTCTCTGTTTTTTGTATTATTTTTATCGAATCGTGTATGCTCGTAAAAATAGAAATGGAAGAAAATGGATCGAAGATAGTTCAATAAAATAATATGAAAGGAAAAGAGGTTGCGCGCCTGTTATTTCCTTGCAGAAAGAAACTTTCGGGACAACCTAATAATATATTTAAATCTGTGAGGAGGATATATACGTGCAATAAGAAATTGCATTCTTTCAGAGATGTTCTCAATGGCGAAACGCTCGAAACAAGAAAGACATTGAAATCGGCACGATGTTTGTATAATCGCGTGCGCGTCGGTCGTATTGAAAGACGTATTTCGAATCACAGTTCCTCGAGGCGAGTACAACGAAGTTCTAATACCAAATCGACGCGGTGAATTTCTGACGAGTGCCGCTGACGCTGACTGAGCACCAAGGGTGCTCGAACGGAACAATTTTCGAGGATATACGTAGGTTCAGGTATTTAACTTGGAGAGGAGCCGTCGGTTACCGCGCGTGTTTAACTTTCCACAAACTTAAACTCTCTGCAACGAAAAAGTTACTCCACCGATGAGAAATATACAGAGTATTATAGAAAAAGAATCTAAAGTTTGTAAGCTTATGATGTACCGAAATGCTATCGAAAATAGTAAAAAAAAAAGAAGAAAAAAAAAGAGAGAACGTCCAATCGCTATATACGAACATATAGTTAGAAAAATCTTCGGATACTCTGCTCTTACTAATACAAGGCACTGCTAGAAATTTAATCGAAGAGTCGGTGCGATACCAAGACGAATAAGAGCTGCTTTCTTACGTCGCTTTACCTACGCTCGATGAAATAAATACGTTGCCGCGTAACGTTATTTAATCGCGTCGGCTCGCGAAGTCTTAGACCATTTCGGCGACTCCTTTGTTCTTTGTGCCTGGAAAGAAGAAGAAATAAGGAGAGATAACGCATAAATTGTCTCGAGGAAAGTTAGTCGATTGGAATCGCTCGAGTCAGAAATGCATTGCGCGAGACAAACAGGAGAGAAGGATAGAACGGAGTTGGACAGGAGCCACGTGAATTTATTTGGAGTTTCGGTGTACGCGTTCTACGTAGATTAATGGCGGATTAACAAAGTGTTCCCAGGCAGACGGAGTGGTCTCGGTTAAGACTCTAAGCGCTACCTTGAGCAATTAATTTCGAGTGGATCTTGCGAACCGGCGCCGTGGCAAACTTCCTCCGACATTGGAAAAAAGAAAAAAAGGAAAGAGAAGAACAAACAACCGACGGTAAATTATCCACTCCGCGCCCACTATTTCCCTCGGAGTAATTACGTCAAAATTAGTAAAACACCGTGATCAAAGGAGAAAAATTTCTCCGTCTGTTTGCTCAACGTAATTTGTCGATTGATCTTCGTAATCGTCGTATACCGCACTATATTACGCCTTTTCACGCCGATACGACGCACCTACGATTCGATAAGTTATAGAAATTTACGATTAACCAGTTTGAGTCCATGCAGTTTTTTCCGGGGCTTTCTACTGTAAAATATCTGCCCAGAATTCTTGAATACTCTTCGAAGTTTCCGGAATATCATCCAATAGTTTCGATCGTTAAACGGATTTAAAGAAACACGTGGAAGAATTAGAAAGTTACTTAGAACCGTTGGCCGAGAACGATGAATCCTTTTAAAGAAAAGGACATTCGGTCCACTCTTTTGTCAAAGAAAGGAAAAATTGCACGTTCGTGGTTCGAGTATAAGACGAGGCGATACGTCTACAATATCGCGATTTGTCGTTGCATTTGGAGCCGGTTAACAAGATTATCTCGCGATTCGAAAAATTCGATGGTTGATACGGGAAAATATAAGCGGCGAGGAAAAACGAGAAACTTTCTTTTACAGCTTGTTTCCAATTCTCCGATAGATATTTCGAGTTTCCTTTCAAACTCTCTGTACGGTTTGTTCTATCGCGTTATGTTCTTCCAACATGTCCAGCAAATTTTTAAAGAAACGATTTTTGTCGTTCGAAAACAAGGACGTAAGAAAGAGTATAGCAGAGTTTTCTTCCCATCGAGAAAGCAGTAAAAGAACAAGTTAGAGGCGAAGTTTGCGGAATCGAAGGACGCCCGCGCCCGTTAACACGCCGAAAATGCGGCACGTATACGGTCGTGGAGAAACTCTGGTGCAGCTTGTTGCCGCCTGTTGCTGTGCGACGTCGGTGCTATCCGGACGTCGTCGACAGAAAAATACGGTAATCCGTCCAGATAGGATGAAAATCCGGCTACGTTAAATAAAACACGAGCGAGATATCGGATCGCGGCCTGGTTACACGAGTTTTTTATTCTATTGACGTCTTAATGACGGTAAACCCTTTTTTTCGGTGCCGCTTCTAAACAAAGGAGAACGATGGATGTAACGTTTTTAATATCTTACTTGTTTAGGATAACGATCCAATAGAATAGCTGCGAGTTTGTACTTGGAACTGTAGCGGCACGCTGTTCAGGTTATTTTTTTTTTTTTTTTGATATTTGAATAGAGGAACGCGCGGATAAATCGTAAAGTAGAAATATATTTCAAACGGAAGCGTAAGTACGAATAGAGTTCGAGCTGGTCCAGACGCGCACGCCGACAATGTTACTTTTTAACCGAATCCCCGAAGCCGTCGTCGCCTGTCCATCGTCTATAGTCTGCCATCGTCGCCTGTCTATCGTCTATAGCCTGCCATCGTCGTCTGCACAAGGCGCGTTGCAAGATGGCTATCGGTGATCGAGAAAACTAAACAAATCGGACGTAGAGTTTTCTTAGAAGCGATAACCACTTCGACAGTAGCAATTATAGGCAAACGACGCGCAACGCGAAAGTGTACAAGACGACTAACCAAATAAAGAGTTTACCATCTGATCACTCACATACGCGTCATCTAATTTACCTCGTTACAGAACAAGGAGGACGCAAATGTCGATACTTTAGTCCGTGGGTATTTCAGGCTTTGGAAGCGTCCAACTTTCGAGATCAAACAATTTGAAAATTCACGAATTTGATAATACGACGATTCGAAGTGTGCCCGAAAACTGAAAAGCTTGTCAGTTTGATCGAGAAGTACGTAAAGATGGAGTTTCTTCGTTGAACAAATAGGTAATTGACGGCGATTTTCTGCTTCGTACGTCGATCGACGTAATCGTTAGAAACGCGGCAAAGCGAATCGTAGGACACAGCGGGAAGATCCTTTTAACGCAGCGGTTTATAAACTGGTACGCGCGTGGTATTTCAGTTTGTCCGGGAGAGGAACTTTGTCCTTTCACGGTTGAAAGGAAGTTGGGAAGAAAGAGGAGGTTCGAGGACACGCCTAAATGGCAGAATGTCGGGCTAGATTTCGGTGCCACCAAAGAAACCTTTGAGAGACAGGAAGGAAGAGAGAGTTCCTGGCAAAGAGAAAGAAAAGAGTAATTCCTGGAGAACTGGAAAGCTTCCAGTGACTTTGATATCCTCTTCGGCTGTTTGATACTTACCTTTCGCGTAATCTCTTCTTATCGATTTTTCCGATCCGTGAAACGTCGTTTACAGAAAGGTTTCTGACGAAATTAAGAGGGAACCGCTTTGATAATAAAGAGAATCGAAGATTTCGAATTTCATCAGGATCCGGCGATTTTATTATAAGCTGCAACTTTTCACGACCCTCTGTCGAACGAACGGCGATCTTTTGAAAGCAGCTTGAAACAATGCTTTCGTCTATACGTTCGATTCAGATCGCGACTAAGTGGAAATAATACGATTTTAAAGAACGTTGCGACAAAAGTCGACCGTATCTAAATCGAAATTTCCATTTACGACCGCGCTATGTCGTTTCCACCTGTCGTACGCGTTCGATCCTCGTTCTAACGCTTCCGAAAAAAAAAAAAAGAAAAAGAAGAAAATTAGAAGAAACAGAGAAAAAGAACAGATTCAACTCGAGCACTCGATGCTAGGAGATTCTCCACTCGCATTATCCGTCTCGCCTCTACCTAAGATGGACGAAAAGAAAAAAAGAAAGAATCTTACGATAAGACGAAGCAGGAAGGAAAATCAAGTCGGAGGTGGGTAAAGCCTAAATGGCGAATGGGGCGGCCTCGGGATTCACGAGGGTGGAAGTAGAGAAGACCCGAGGCAACGAGCACGACGTGGTCGATGTGGAAAGGAGACATTGACTTGTAGACAGAAAGCGTGACTGGTGGTGGCAGGGAGATGGTCGAGGGGCGGCTCGAGGGCCGGTCGATACAGCCGAAAGTCCAGAACACGGGGCCGAGTGGCGCGAAAATTCGTGCAGATGGAAACATAAGTCGGCCGTGTGGAACGGCAGCGCAGCCGAGGGTGGTTTCTTGCTCTTCTCTTTTTACCACCTCCGCTTCTTTCCGTGTATTCGCCGGTCCCTCGAATTCCACTACGAGAGTCTTCTAACGTCGCGTCTCGTCTGCAACATGGAACGCTTTATCCCGCGATCGAACGCGCTGTTTTCTCTTTTCTGCCTTCGTTTTTTACCTCCTCCCTTTCTCTCTGCTTCCCCTCTGCTTCTTTTGCCAGGCGAGAGCTCGCGCACGAAGGGAAATATTAACAAAGTCGAGAGAGAGAGAGAGAGAGAGAGAGAGAGAGAGCGCTTGGCGGTAGAGAGTCGAGGATTTCTTACGTTGGATCAAGTTTTTCCGGATATTTCAGAACACGGTGCTGAGACTTTTGCGCCATTGAACGTAATAACTTCTTTAAGTAGAAATTCTCCATTCGCTCTATACGTCGTCTCGTTTCTGCCGGGAATAAACGATACAATTTACTTGCATCAACGTCGGTACGCTCTTATTAATCGTCTCGTCGTTATTCCGCCATTAATTTTGCAATTACGGAAGTTCGTAGTTAAGGAACGAGCCGGCTGCAAGATTAAATAGGTGTATTAAACGAGCTAAGAATTAAAGCGTCGTTTATCGTAGCCCTCGTCAACGGGCCTAATCCGAACGTTTCATCGGCATGGTCAATATCGAATCTACCGACGCTGTTTCCTGTGATTATGCCGAGCCCTGATTAACTTCGCGCCCCTGCCCGGCCGCTAATGTAAATTTAATTGCGATTTAAACGTTACCATCGACGGGACGATCCTAACACGACAGGGCCAGTAGTTCCCTGTGAAATCGAACGAGCGACGTTAATTCACGGTCGCGCGTGCTCGTTTAATTAAATTTGTCGCTGGTCAAGTGGCCGAGCCGTGTCGTTTGATCATCGTTGCTGGACACTGGAACACGGCTAAAATTTGGAAAAAGCGGATCAACGTCGGATCGACCCGGCATTCGATCAAGGTTTATCCGCCACGAGAACTTTCCCGAATTCGTTTCCGCCTGGAGCATGGATATACGTACGCGCAATGTTCCAAGCGTATCGAGAATTACGTACAGTTGCGTCGCCTGTTGATAGAATTCTAAATGGCTAGAGACAACGAGGCCGAGATTATCTGCGTACGAAACTCAAGAGCGATTTTTCGAAGATTTGTAATCTTAATGTTTGTTCGAACATTTACGAATTTGATGTAATAGGGCGCCTTTGTCGTTTGATCGAACGACGAGTCGTTTCTCAGCCAAAGTGCACGACCACAAAGTGATCGATAACAAAAGCGTCGATGATATACGTACGAAGAATGGAGATCGATCGATATTATTGGTGGAATATGCAAGAGCTTTTCGAATACGTTGTTTCTATTACTCGACGTAATAGTATCGATCGGCCCTCGAACAGAATTGTTTGCACGTCGCGAATTCGTGTTACGCGGCCGACCAATCGGATTTACATGGGTCGATGTTTCGACTAATTATCGTCTTAATTAAAACACGTATGAGCGAGATGTTCGTTGTGGAGAGCACACAGGCTCTCGAATATTAGGATCCATTAATGTAATGCGCCGTTTGTTCCGGGTGTGCGAAAATCGCGCATCCGGACGTCGTACCGAGCCTTTAATTATCGCGCTGATTAACAGATATTAATACGAGCCAAGCCATGATTTTCACGGGCCTTGTAATGGCCGTCGGCGTGATCAACGGTTTTAATAGAATGGATATTTAGGAGCGGAACCTAGGAGGGACGCGTTTAGATTATTAAGCGCAGTTTTATTCGTCGATAAAACGCGCGCTATTACTTTGTTTTTTCTTTTTTTTTTATAGTATACGATGGGGCAGAAATTGCTTTTTTAATCGACTAATGTTTTTAGATGTAAAGCGAAGTTTGCTTCGATATCGATAATTTCAATGTATCGGATAACGGGACGGTGGAAAATTTCATGAAATATGCCAGGACTGTATCGTAAAAAGTCTTGCCATCTATTTTTTTTTTTTTTTTTTTTAACGGGAAGTCAGAAATATGAGGCACGAGCTAGATTGAAATCGATTGAACGTTAATTAATTATGCTTATTAAATGAAGTTGCGCCAGTTAAGCGGATTATGATCCCAAAGTAAATTCGTCCCGGGGAAAATTTTAAATTAATTCGTCTGGACGTTTAATGGATTCCGTGAAATTCACCGACCTGGCTGAATGGTGAATTTCGAAAATGCCTCTTACGATTCTTCTCCAGTCCATTTCTTTTTTCCTTCCTTCTCCTGTTTTTCTTTCTGTCTTTTTCCTTCTCTTTCTTTTTTCTTCTTTGCTTTTATAGCGGCGATACGAATCTGGTGAAAAGACCTCGCCGCTGGTATAAATGGTTCCACCTATAAATGGCGTAATAGTACCTGAAAAATATACACGGCAGCGCGTATATTCCTCCAGCGATTCTAACGCGGAAGGAATTTGAAAAAGAAAAAAAAAAAAGAAAGAAAGGAAAGCGAGGATTCTTCAGAAATTCGGTCGTTACATTTATTCTTACGTGGCGTGGATTTTACATCTATATTCGTTGTTCTCAATCGTGAACGACGTTACGAAAACAATTTCGGAAAAGTTCATGCTCAAGTCTGTAATTATTCACAGCGCTGTACGCTGCGCAAACGATGCAGGAGTTTCGTAGAGGTTATTATCACATAGAATTACCACGCTAAAGTTGCCGGAGGCGCGCCATTCCTCTAAACTCTAAGCTTTGCGATTCGCGCGATCTTGAAAGAAACAAAAAATGAAAAAAAAGGACAAATTTTAATATGGTCTCGTTGGATCGTGCGCTTTCGTCGCGAATAGGAGCATTTCGCCGCGGGAGAACGGGAGTGAAAGAATTATTGGCACGGCATCGAAGAGAGAATTAATGTCGGCCACGGGTAAATTTATTTCGGCCGACCGAGCGGCGCAACTCGGCTGCTATAATTGAAGGCTGGCCGCGCGCTGGAACACAACGCCGCTTTGCTTGGTTCGCGTGAAACAAAGGGAAGATTGTTCCGTTCTGCTCGGGTTTGTCAGACCGCAGCTTCGAGCCGGAAATGGTCGTGACGCGTCACGATCCTCTCTGTTTGTCTTCGTTTGTTTTTTCCTGTGTTTTTCGATTTTTTCTTTCTCTCTCTTTTCTTTTTTTTTTTTTTTTTTTGGTGTTTCAGCGGCAGAGACAGAAGAGATGTTTTGTTTTAGCGAAATTTCGCCCGTTTATAGCGCTCGATCGCTTGGGATTTCGAATTCAAATTGTATCACATTATTGTTGTATCGCGTTTTTAGTTTCCCATTGTATCGCGTTTCCATACTTTTTAAACGTAATAAATTCTTCCGTACTGTTCGCTATACCGATATTTAACCTTGTTTCCTTCAGTTTGCAATTTTATTCTGAATTTAGCATGATAATTAGCATTAATACTGTACGATTAATATACGGACGCTACCGCTCACGATTATGTAAACACTTTGGACGATTTGTATTAATAATGCATGAACGACGTTCATCGAAAGTTATTGAAATGTATGAATTAATGGCAAAATAATTATCATAAGTACGTATCATCTTCTTGTGAAAATAGCCGAAGAAAGTTATAAATGTAAATTATTTGTTTAATGACTCACCAGTGGTATATTAACGTTAAACGCGATATTTGTTAACACGTACAAGCGTTTTAAATATGATTACTAGTATTTTGAAAAATCCTTCCCTCTCCGATCCATGGCGTGAGAATTAAACGAGCTGAGCATAAAGAAAAAACTTCTTAAACAACAAAACTGACGTCTGAAATTTACAGATGGTAATTTTATTATCGCATATTTTAATTTTTAATGAAAAATATTATCGTATTACGATATTTTTATGTCGTTTTTCTCTGGTTTTTACCGGTGTTAAATACCAAAAGCCACTGGAACGCGGACTCAATGGCTGACCACATCGGTCGCTATCTACTGAACGACTAGCCGCGTTTGATAAATCCCGCTCCAAATTATTACACTGTCTTATCTTCGATCGATGCTCCAATATTTACGTCCTTTTGCTCGCCGTTCCCAAATTATTGTCCATTCTCTACGGATCTCTCCTTCTTTTCCTCATTTTGTTCCAGATAGAAGAATTTACGTCGGCGAATACGTTATTAACTCCGCCACGGACTTTCGAAGCGCTTCGATCTAATTGCGCTTTCGTTCGGCTTAAAGAGAAATCTTTTTCTAGCGCAAAACTCAATTCGGGAGATTTTTATCGATATTGGGGAAATTTGTTTCGATTCAAAAAAGAGCGTGATTAGGTCGGAAATAGTTTAAGAAGTTTCTTTCGATGGATAAATTTTATGAAATTATTCCGTTGCTACTTTCCTTGATCTTCTCGATCTTAATTACGTATTGTCAAAAAGGGAGCAAGTGTCCGGATATTTTTCCGCGATATTATGCTTCAAACTTTTCAAATCGTCCAATCCACTTTCCTTCAAATTATTCGTTATTCCGACACCTGGAAACCGATCACCTCGAGGACTTCTTTCCAGAAACGAACGCCACGGATCACCTTCGCCCAAAAGTCCGCCCCGAAAATTAACCATTGGTAAAAGATGGAACGCTCCCTGGGCAGAAACTCGAACGATCCTATGCCCCTTCGATCCTCGTTCATTTTCTCTGGCTCGAGTTTCCAGGGGCCATGTGTCAGGCACCGATCACGAGGTATATACGGTTCACTTATCTACGTTCTTTCTTGCAGGCGAAATTGGAAACGAAAGCTTTGAAAGCGAAGAGGCCAGGATTCACAGACGAACGGTACAATGAAACCAGTTATTACGTGGAGAACGGTCAGTATGCCTTTCGTTTTATGTTTAACCCCGATCTACGCTACCGTTAACAAGTTTCCAATTACGTACTACGTATTCCACGACAATTTCAAATAAGAGTTTTCAAAAATCCATCTTTCGAAACGAACCTAGTTGGAACTTTCTGTCAGAAAATTTGATCGAGGCGAAGGATACTGCTATTAGATTGTCCCGCCATTTAACCGGATCCTGATGTTACGTCGCCATGTGCGTCTTTGTGGATCGATTTCGGGTTTCAGCGAAACGAGAATCTTACCGTTTGCAGCCAACGGTCGAGTACATTCGACAGTTCACGCGTGGAACGTAAGATACAAGAGATACGCAAGGATCGGAAGAAAAATACACGATAAGACTGAAAATATCGATATTAAAACGATACGTTTGGTTGCGCGAAACGAGAAAATGTGCGGACACTTTGGACGTTTTACGTTAACGATACGCGAATGAGTTAAAATGTTATTGCTAGTACTAATCACTTACACAATAAGAACTTACTCCATCTACTTTGTAAGTTGCTAACCAAACCATTATGTTGTCCCGAAAGTTTCTTTCCTTTTGTAAGGAAATTATAGATGCACAACCTTTTTCGTTTTGTATTATTTTATTCGATCATGTACGATCCATTTTCTTCTATTTCTATTATTACGTCCATACGTGCTTCGACAAAAATAATATAAAACACAGAACGTGGTGCGTCCATGGTTTCCTTACAAGACGAAAGAAACTTTTGGGATAACCTAATAGGTTAGAGTGCAATAGAATTGGATATGCGAAACACGAAAAGCACGAAACGAATGAATAATCCATGAAATTATACGAAAATCATTTTTCTTCCGATTATAATAATAACGATAGTAAAACGTTGTAGTAAAATTAATTTCAAGAAATTCGTCGACGACTTTCACGTGTCTTAACGGATAAGATGTATTAGGTTGTCCCGAAAGTTTCTTTCCTTTTGCAAGAAAATGATAGACGCGCAATCTCTTTTCGTTTTATATTATTTTATCGATTCGATAAAAATAATGTAATAATATATAATATATATATAATAATAATATATATAATATAATAATAATATAATAATATATAATATAATAATATAAATAATAATATTTTATCGATTCGATAAAAATAATATAAAACAAAGAACGTGGTGCGTCCATTATTTCTTTATAAGACGAAAGAAACTTTTCGGACAACCTAATAGGTTAGAGTGCAATAGAATTGGATATGCGAAACACGCAAAAGCACGAAACGAACGAATAATCCATGAAATTATACGAAAATCATTTTTCTTCCGGTTAGAATAATAACGATAGTAAAACGTTGTAATAAAATTAATTTCAAGAAATTCGTCGACGACTTTCACGTGTCTTAACGGATAAGATGTATCAGGTTGTCCCGAAAGTTTCTTTCCTTTTGCAAGAAAATAACAGACGCACAACCTATTTTCGTTTTTATTGTTTTATTCGATCATTTACGATCCATCTTCTTTCATTTCTATTATTACGATCGTACACGATTCGACGAAAATAATATAAAACAGAGAACGCGGTGCATCCATTGTTTCCTTACAAGACGAAAGAAACTTTTGGGACAACCTGATATCATCGATACTCGCGACGTTAATCTGTATGTGACACGGATGGAGGTGTAATTGGAAGAGTAGTTGCAGGTTTTTATAGCGTAGCTATGAGACTTGCAAAAAGATGACTTCGGTCATTGCAGATTGAAAGGATAATTATGTTTTGTTGGAATATCCGCTAGCGATAATAAAAAATTTCATCGGTGTACCGAATGTACGGCGAACTGAAGCGAAAATGAAATTATTTCGTATCTCGGTTAATTCAGATATAATTCGGATATTATCCGATAAATTGCCTCGCGAAAATTATGTCTCGTGCGAGCTTGTCTCTTCGGAGGGACATTCAATGTTACACGTATCAGCAATTAACAGTTAACGCACGGATTTATGACGGTCGATCGTCGATCAACAGCGTCGCTGGCGGTCAATTAGGCACAGATTGACAATTAGACGATGCGTGTGAATCGGTAACTCTGTTTCATCGGCAAACGCGCACAGCGTTCGGCTATGTCGCGCCGTTGGATCGTACAAAGGATCGTGAGAATATGTAATCGATTGGCCGTACGATCTGGAGCAGTTTGTCGGATTAATACGAGGGTAGTTCCTCGATAATTAGTCGTTCGATCTAACCGGTGGCGAGTAGAGACAAATTCTTTCAGACAATCGCAAAAAGATCTCGAATCCATCGTCAACGAAGACGATTGGCAAAATAAGCGTTCTGAAAAACAGCGTGTGAACGAGTGGGATAGCCGATAGCCATTTGACAGAATTCGTTTGTCAGATACTGAAAAATGGCGGTATGCCGCGTTAGATTCAGCGTCGCACGCGTAGTGCCACGCTGTGTAACGTCGCGAAGCTTGCAGGCACGAGATAGCTCGATCCCGGACAGGGTCGATGAAAACGAAAACACCGAAAGAGCTTTTCCCCTCCACCCTTTCTCCCCTCGTCCTGTTCGATTTCGTTGGCATTGTGAGCAAACGCCGACTAACCCGCTCGTGCCGGCAAACGAGAGACAGCAGCCGGGATCATTGTTCGAATCACGGCCATTGGCGGGATTATCCGCGATTACTTGGTGAACAGAGAGAGAGTCGGTAAAGGCTGCAGTTACCGTTGTGAGGTTGTCGGGAATGCAGATGAAGCGATTAACGCGTACCGTTCCCTCTTTTTCATCGCTTTTCCAATCCTTTCTTTACCGATGAAAAATAAAAAATCTTGACCCAAGCGACATGGTGTTTAGCGGCTTTCGTATTTTCCATCGTCGCGACGGCGTCGTTGAAACGCCAGATCATCGAGGTATCCTCGGTAGTAAACGTGAATTAATTCAGAGAGCTTCGCATACGGCGTTGGCGAGAAGGATCGGGAAGTTCGCCACTTTCTCTCTGCGATATCGCGAACACCGAAGAGACGAGGGATTCCAGCGAAACCGATACTCGCGGCTGTGGTCGAAAATAATATGGATGATTTTTAGGATGTTGGCAGGATTAGGCGACTTCGAGCAGCTGGAATCTCTGGCACTGTGGCGACTGTTCGAGCTTGCAATTTATTCCTTTCCGCGGTTTTTCGTACTGTCCGTTTAAGTAGCCACCGTTTGAGAACCAAGCGTGACTAATTAGCCTAAGAGAGAGAGAGAGAGAGAGAGAGAGAGAGAGAGGACTTTGTGCGAATTAACCGTTGTTATCCTACGTTGACTCGTCTTTTCGCAAATATGTTGAGAGAGAGAGAGAGAGAGAGAGAAACGGGAAGAGCGAGCGAAGCATAGCAGAGTATCTTACAAAATTCATACGTAAACGCGTTATTCGTAACATCGTTATTCATTCCTGAAACGTTCGACAGTTTGTATTTTTGCAGCGTCTGTCAGATCCGATGATTCGCTGGAAATTCAAAGTTTAGTAATTTGTCAGTAATTTGATTATCGTCGACGTGGATCGTAAATAATGTCAAGCATCGCTCCGAGCGAGCAGTTGCAAAAGATGATCGCCAGAACTCGCGCAACGATGGCTATAGGCTGTAAACAAAGGTTTCCTGTTTCGTTAGTCGGCGAACTTTGCAATTAAATCAAAGTGCACTGCTCTTATCGAGCGGTAGCAACAATAAACTCTTTTGCAAGAAACCGACAACGTTCTTTCAACGCCACTGGCGAACTTTAATTAAAAAGCCAGTTGCGGCTACACTGTCTCGATTAGACACGCGACTGATCAATCGATTTCACCGCACGAGACCGATTATTGAAAGTTTATTAAGCAGAAACAGGCGTATAGGTATGGATCGTGGACTCTAAACGAATCTGCAGCCGGAACCGGTGGAACGAGTCGACGAAGTCGATTTATCGAGTGTCAATACGTTCGGTAATTAAAGTAGTTGCTCGCGGCGATGGCTGCCTCTGTGTTTCCAGCCAACGTGCCGCATTATCGACGTTCCACGAGAATCGTTTGATAGACGAACATTGATAGGCGGCGGCCATGGCTATGCTCATTAGTGGAAATAACGTTTATCCGTCGATAACGAAGAGCGTTACGAGAACGAGCGAAAGGAACGTCGAAAATACGATTCCTGGGACTCTCTCGATGCTCGCATCCTCCGAAGAAGATAAGCAACGAGAGGATAAAGATTCTTCTTAACAACGGTCTCTTTTTAACGTTAGAACCGCCGAATATACATACACATGTACGATAACAGGACTGCAAGGATATTCTTTTAAGCAGTTTAAAGCACATCGCGATTTCTTCGACGATTTCATCGACGATTTCTTCGGCAAATCTAAATTGCCTGTTTCTCTTGAAACAGCCGTATATCTTACGTCCAATGTACGGAGAACAAGTAACGGAGAACGTAGGTAATATCGGAAGAGCCTTATTTTATCGGAAGACCGATATTTTATTCATTAATACGGTATTAACCTTTACGTTCGAAGGAGACTTCCTTGCGTTTAACGAGTTCTTGTGCCATTATACGGGATATCTTTGGTAATTGGACCGACCACGATTCTTTTTCAAGCAAAATTAGGAAAAAAGAAAAACGACAGGAAAGATTAGACGAAGATAATAAAATACGTAGTTGAGTGGAAATCGGTAAGATCCTTCGTTGGGACGTTTTCGAGTAATGGACGTTACTGAACGGAGTTTTAAAGTTCCATACCAAGCAACCAAATTTCAGTTATAAAATACGCGAAAGATGATGGATTCGAGTAGCTAAATATTCTTGCTCCTATCTTGCTTTCTGGCAAATCCTTTAATCTTCTTTCTACCTTCTGCGAGGGTAAGTTGTGCCACCACTTGGGACCAAAGTTTCACGAACTTGCCGAGACTTCTTGTCGGTCTTTTACTCAAAAAGGACCGATAAATCTTTGCGTTTCCCGATATCGATCGACTCTATAAGAATACTTGTTTCCATCGCGATGTTTCCATTAAAGAGATTGGAAAGTAGCAGACGAGCTTTACTTTTTTCGAACAAATCCATCTCGATTTCAAAACTCGTCGATTCCTCGCTGCCGAGAAATTTGGCACGGACGTTCGCTACGAACAGCGGATCGATGGTCCGCGGATATTCGCGATAAATTCGTATTTTTATCGACGCAATTTATACCGCTTCTGTATCAAAGCTGCGTTTATTTACGCAAATAAAGAAGAACAGGCAAAAGGTTTTTTCACCGAACTCCGCGTATTTTCATCGAGTAACTGCAGAACGTATTCGGTGTTATTCCTGCCATTGAGAACGCGATTTGGCGAGCAATTGCGCGGCAAATCGGCGCAAGCTGGTAGCGAGACCGTGTTGGTCGCGTTCGATGCCTATCGATCGTCTGTTCGCTTCGTTATAGCGAGTTGCAGTGGCGAATTCGCGATAACAGAAACAGCGTTAGTCGTGACGGAGTCAAAAGGAAAGGGCGGTGTGCGCGAAGGCACGTAAGGATTCGAGTGTCTGAGAGAACACAGAGAGCTGACTAGAGCAAAGAGAGGAAAGAGGGAGAAGGATCGCGAAGACGAAGGGAAACGAAGAGAAGAGAAGAGAAGAGAAGAGACGAGAAGGTAGACGACGAGAGAATCGATCGAATATTTAGACCTGCTGGCATATCGACAACCGATATCTGCTCCACATTCGAATAATAGACTCGCACGGCTGACGACGTGCTGCCGGAGCATCCTCCAGTTCCTCCTCCAACGAAACAAAGACCTATTAATGCCACTCGAAAGACACACGCCCACCGGCGTGCTTCTCCTCCGATTCTCGATGGACGTCCCCTTAACGCGAGAAACGCATTCCATTACCGGAGACTCGTGACACGGCCAACCAATATTCCCAACGAGTATTCCGTTCCATCTCTCTGTCTTCCTTGTATAACTCTTGGCTCTTTACGGAGTTTCGATTCGTCGATAGCAAAATTCATACAGAAACACCGGTCTCCGATTCTAAAATGACTCTAAATACCGTGTCGTATCCAGATTATCGAATTCGTGTTCTCTTTCTAAACGATCGTCGATATCGTTCCCAATAGTCCGTCTTAATTTTCAACGTCGCGTGAAATTTCAGCCCGGCTCTTTAATCTCCAAACGATCCAAAAATATAGCCAGATCGTTGAACTTGTTCGTTTCTCCGTAATCCTATCGTCTCCAAATAATCCGCCTCGATCTTCGTCGTTATACCCGGAGAGAAACGAGGGAGCAAAGACGCGCGTCTCTTCGTTTCTGAAACACTGACAAACCAGGCGAACGAACTGTTACGAGACCACGGAGCTCGCCGAGCAAGATTCTCGCGACAATTAAATCGACCCCTGGGTCGTATCGAACCTTCGGGCCTGGGTCACGTCGAAGGGGCCGTTATTCGAGCTACGTTGACGCAACGTTCACGCCGCTCGGAGGTCATAGCGAGGCGATCAGCCCGACGTCGCTGATACCCGTGTATACAACGAAGATAGAGGGGTGGAGCTTCTACGTGATTCAAATCTAGATCCGATCCTATCTCTCGGTTGAAAGAGCCAAGAGTACGCTATTGGCCAGAGGAATCCTTGGCTCGCGGTATACTTGGGCTATCTCTCTCTTTCTCTCCACCCTCTATAACTCCTTCTCTTCCCCTCTACTCTGTTTCCTCCCTTCCACCCTGACTTTTTGACCTCTCCACTGCTTTTAGAAAATCTTCTTCGTTGCCGGAAGATCGAAGAAGGTTTCGAGTTAGCAGGTGGCCGTGGAACTTTGTACAATATTTTTGTCTCTCTGTGAACGTTCCGGGTCTTCTTTCGCTCGTCCCTATCTTACTATATACCGGTTACACAACTGCTATTCTTTTTTCTCGTAGGCTGTTTTCAGAATCTCGAGAAGCCGAGGCAAAACGGTTTTATCGGCTCGCGAAGATCTCGCCATCTTAAGACAGGTTCTCTCCTCGTTTTTTTTTTCTTTTTTCTTTCTTTTTTTTCTCGCGCTGGAAAGCTGCTGGAGAACAGATTCGCCTTCATCGTGGTTATAGTACGTATATATATAACGCGTATTACGATAGCGTTGATCGTTTCCGACGTGGAATAAATTGTTTCGAATATTCGTTTTACGAGATATTCGTAGTGGAAGTGAAACTCGTCGGCAACACTTTTTACGAAGCTTTTAGTTTTATCAAGCAAGTAATCGGTACACCGATGAAACGCGTTCGATGTAAATACTTGATATTACTGTACGCAATCGTGTCTGAAAACCGTGACTTTAAAGTATCTTTTCGCCTGTTCTGTGGGAAGAACCTCTAGCCATTATTACCGGCTCTGTCACTGGAGTACAATGATGTAGAGAAACTCTTTCTTTCAACCTTTTCTTGTTATTAAAGTAGGACAGGTACGCGAGGGCCTGTCACACATCGTAAAAACTGTGACAAGAAGCTCCTGGTTGTAGATATACGGGGTATCTCTCGAAGCTTGGTTCATTGTACATACAACCCTAGCCAAAATACGCTTTCTAAAGACGACGTACGTTTGAAGAACTAAAATTTTGAAACGGCCGTCCTCTTAACGAATACGATCGTCGTATTTTTTTGTCTTACAACTTTGAACTTCCGAAAATCGTTTTTCGTCTCTGACGCGAAAGACGATCAACTGTAACGTTTCGATATAAATAGTAACCTTCTTGTTAAATATTTCTCGTCGTTACTATTAAATACAAATCTAAAACTATCACTCGTCGAGTCATCGAATTTTTTATTTCGTTGTTTTAAATTCACTGAAATTATTTTCCATCCCCGATACAAGAAAGACATTTTCAAGTAAAATTTCCAAGGAAAAATTAACTTGCCTAATCTCTCATCCGTCATATCGATCGATAGGTAATTCACGAAACACCCAGTGGAACAAACTCACGAATTCGCGTTTTCATCCCTTTCGTGTCATGTCGCTCTCCCGTGGGCTATATTTCTTTCTTGGTCGACATTGCGACTCTCGAACGACTTTCGAATCGAGGAAAAATATTTCTTCTGCCACCCCTGCCGTTTCTTAATCTCTTTCTCTCCCCGGTTGTCACTGTACTCCCGGAAACTCTGACTATCGCGACGATCATTATCGTCTTCTTCGTTCGACGAATCAACTTGCTTTCCTCGGGCGATCGGAGACGATTCGCGGACTTTGCGGCCTGATTTTACAGCCTAGACGATTTCCTACTTCTCCCCTTTGTGGTGACTCGATCGGCGTCACGCTGCAAAGCGAAATTACTGCGTGGAAACTTGTTCCTTTCCCTTGCGCGTTCGCTTCTATTCTTCTTCCTTTTCTTTCTGTTCTATCGGAACAAAAATTTTGGCAGATAGAAATCGTAGCGAAGAATATTCGGAAGATTTCAATAATAACGTTGAACCTTTTAGCGGAAAGACGTAGCGCGGGATATCTACGTCGGCCGCCATTTTCATCTTTCATTAGATCTTGAGAAAATGTCTCGTTAACAGGATTGCCCGGGCCGGCCCATCGCGCTGTCACGCGGATCATCGCCGAGACGCACGCGAATCCGCCTGTAATCTCGATCTATCCACGTCCGCCAGTAAATTCGAGGCTTCTGTCTGCCGTGTATAATTCGCAGTGAGATAAGATTACGGGCCGTGGAGGGTGGCACGGGGTGTACAAGACACCGTAGATAGATACAGAGCCGCGATTTAGCGTGCTAGTAATGATACGTTGCGAGAAAGCGTTCTCTCCACTCTTCCTCGCGATTGCTCGATAACGCGTGAGAATATTAATGATGCTCGCCTGATTCGCCAACGTGCCTGCTGATTCTCACTGACTCGTGACTGATAATTCAACGTCGAAATACTAGCTGGACGATTGCACCTCGATCTTCTTATATTTACTTTTTAAATTAATTTTACGTTCGTCGTTCAAACCTGGCTTAGTTGTTTAAACGCGAACTAGATGCACTCGTGAAATATTTCTCGTTGTAAATAATTTTACACGATCGCTTTTCGTTTTCTAGTTGACGAAACATCGCTGAGATGATCTTTCGTTTTACGTATACGCCTGCGTCCCTAACGTGATTTTGCTGCTTTATCGTCTTTGTTATTCTTGTACTTTTATTCTTGAACTTTTTATTTCTTTTTTTTTTTTTTTTTAGCGTATGGATATAGAATATTTTTGGTTTTCGAACTTTCGAGCGTACAGCGGATGAACGCGTGTAATTTCGACCAGCTAAACCCGCCTGTATAGTTTTAAATTCCATCGTGTTTGACCAGTCGTTTGGCTTTGGTATTTCGGCTGGGCAAATACAGCGTATGGTAAAATGTGGCTCGTTGGAAATAGTATAAGTTGAAGATTTGAAAATGACAACGACTTTCCCGATCCACTTGTACTTTCTGCGAGAATATTGGTCGAACAAATTGCGCTGAATAATCGATACTCCCTATTGAAAAGCACGGTGATTCTGTCTGACCGCATACCGGGATTTTCTACTTAAGGCCCACTCTGCTAAATCAATATCAATACAATTCAATTTCCTCGTGTTTATTTCGAAATATTTCCACTATCCGTATTTTCTATCGATTATAACTTTACTTTTCAACAATTGTATATTAATTTCCAAAAGCATTGATTAAAATTTTCATCTAGAAAATAAACTTCCGTCAAATACATTTAAAATCCGGCCGAGAATAATTAACGCACCACCCTACGAACAATTGTCTTCGTTTTGCAAGATTATTATTATTTTGCAAGATCATAGACACGTAAACGCGTCAAATTCTTTTAGCGTAAAGCCATGAAATTACAAAATAGTGCCATCCATCTAGCGATGCTTGAAGATACGAAAAGAAAGAAACGTGTATACCCTTAAACTCACTTTCCCCGCAGCATGGTTTTACGAATGCTCGTTTATCCGCGAGTTTTACGACAGGATCGAGTTCATTACGCGACCAGATACGGCGTATGAATGCACGAAGAGTTCCCTCGAAGTTCAGTTTAGGAGATATCATCTGGTCGGTGGTGGCGATCCGATAAGAGCGGTTCTCTCTGTTGCTCTCTCTCGCGCGATCGCGCTTACGCCGTTATACAAACCAATATTAAGCAGACAACGAGATGAATAATACGGTATGAGAGACAGCGAAGCCGAGTGGATTGGCGTGAACGTAGAAAAAGAAGAAATGCGTTTCAGAGTCTATGACGTATCATAGTGGAGCGAGGGAAAAGAATTATTCCTGTAAATCGGTGCTAGATTATCCACGAACAGTTTCGTCGTCGAGTTTCTTCGAAATCGGAAATATCGCTTTGGTAAATATAAAAATCGTAGTTCGCTAAACATTTTTTTCACCGGGGAGAAACAATTTACAAAAATAAGAACTTGTTCTAGATTTTACATCCTTGATCTTTCAACCGCTTTGCGATTAACCTTCCAAGGTTTAACTTGCAAGGAAGGGAAAATCGGAACAAATTGAAAATTCGGAACATCCGCAAGGATGGAGATTTCATATGGCGTGTCCGTGTTATTTACGCGAAATGCAAATGACGTTGCGTTTCAGCCTCACCCTCCAAGCAAACTACGATCGTCCGTGTTACACGAACGAGAAGGGGAGAGGGAGAGGGAGAGAGAGAGAGAGAGAGTTATCGGGTAAACGAAAAATACCGAATTTCCATATCCACGAGGCACGATTGGAGGGTCAGGCGAAGGTGCATTCGCCGGCGTCTCGATAACGACCGACACAAATATTTAACGATATCTCTCGCGGTCGGTCCATGAATTTCGCAGACGTGGACGATTATTCTCGTTTGGTCGAGAGGTTGAATATTCGACCGTAGTCGAATATCCCTGTAAACTTGTTGGCGACGCATATTATTTAGACGATCGTTTGATTATCGGTGCTCGATGGATCGACTCGTGGAAAGTTCCTCCACCATTCGGTACTCCTTCGTTTCGGTTAGAGTTTCTTCTACTCCTTAATCCTGAAGATTAATATTTTAAAATGTCATTTTCGTTAGAACGTTCTGTACATAAAGTATAGTTAGAACGTACTATATATAAGGTATAGTTAGAACGTACTATATATAAAGTATAGTTAGAACGTACTATATATAAAGTATAGTTAGAACTTGGATGATATTTACAAGTGCTTCCTCCGTAGAATTTGATACACGTAAAACGTTGCAAACTGTTTCCTCAGAAACGATCGCAGACATTGGCGTGAATTTTTCTTTAAATCAAATGGTTCGGCGACGCTAATCTTTCAGAGTGCGGAAAGATTTGAGTGCCTCTAAGAGATGGAAATGCCGACACTCTTTATTTACAATAATCGCTCGAATAGATTTTATCAACGTGTAAAGATCTACTTTGAAACGCGTGGTTATTTAAAAAATAATTACGTAATGCTGTTTCCTAATTGTTCGATTGTTTCCGAATCGACATTTTCCAGGCGACCTCACCTAATACATTCTTGCAATCGGGTCGGAAAATTTTCCATTAGCCGATGCAGTCGAATAACATCGATTGCAGAAATTTCGTCAGTTACGTTTTGCCTCGACTATACAGCAACGTGTACTTCGATTTTCAATACGAGAAACCGCACAGTTCTAATACGTTACTTGCCACTTAATTAATTAATAAGTTGATCAATAAGAATACATTGCCTCACGTCCGTCTCAAAGGGCTTTTCCAAGTACAAGACTGCTCTGATCCTCGATAATCCTCGAGATATTAATTCTCTCAAGACTGAATTGTTATTAAACAAATTCTGTTACGGGTATAGCCCTGAGGAAGTTAAATCAGCGCGAACATTTGAAACTCGGGAAAGCGTGGAGTAAATTTTTGCGTTTTCTTTCGTCGCGAAGTCATGTACGCGAGAGAAAATTGATTTTCACGCGGAATAAGAAAACATATCTCTATTTTATTCGCCCCATCGTGGCGACGCTTGTAGTTTTCTCTTTCTTTCTTCTCCTTCTTTTGTTTTTTTCTTGTTTGCGAGAGCAATAAAAGTATCGATAGGAGGATAGATAAGGAATAAAATTGAAAGCAGAGCGGCGATGAGGTTCGTTAGAAGTCGTAAAGCACGATTGGCATTTGCATGAACAGGATGGAAAAAATCGCGGCGGTCTCACGCACCCCTCTTGGGTTCGATTTGCCACTACCGCGAATAGATCGCTGATAACCGATACACGGAACACCGTATATACCTGATTGGTACCAGGAAACGCTGGCTGCCTTTGCGGAAGTATAATTCGTAAGAGTGTCGTTAGCTACATCGGTTGCGATCTACGCGAATATTTCTGATCGATCGGCAAACAGAGCTCGTTATTACGTAATCGTCCATTACGTTTTCTAGCTTTGATCAATCGCTGTTTAACCGTTTAAAGAATTATTTTTACCTTTGTGAAACGAATGCCGATGTTTAATATTCGTTATCACGTTTCTTAGAAGATAAAACGGACGTCTATATTCGCATACTAGGTTTCCACTTTTTTCATCGTGTTTATAAAAATAATTATCGCGGTTAAGCAGAATTTGTTAAGAATAAAATTAATCGGACAATCGTATTTTGGACGATAACAATTTATCTATGAATATCCGAATCTCGGAACACGTAGAATTCCCTCGTAAATCTCCGCTGGGCATATCGAAATTGTTCAGCGTATGATGTTTCAGACGTTTCAGCATTTATCATACCCAAACAATCTAGATAGGCGTGTTAACAATGTCCCTCTAGAAGGGTGTTAATTGCATAGCCGCTTTAGAGGAGAGTACATTCCAGTCCCAGATACTCGAGTCTTTGTTGTCCCTTATTGCGTACATCTTGCCGTGCGACATTATCGATCAACAATTTGGATGGTCAATGGGTCGTCCGTGAATTTGCACGCCTCACGCTGCTCGGTAAATTCATGCTTAGTGCATCCATGTTCCGCTCTGTTCAATTCCACCTACGATATGTCTCTACCCAAACGTTTATCCCTATTCCACTCGAACGGTCTTTCGTTTCTATTTTTATTTAAAATTAATTTACACAAAATTGCTTGCTTTGAGTCTACGAACTGAAAATCTCCATCGTTCTGCTTAAATCTCTTTTACAGTTGTACATGGACGAAGAATTTAATTAATTTATATTAATTCATATATTGCCGAATATACGTATGAATTCTTATTTAAAATTAATTTACACGGAACTCGCTCGCTTTGAGTCTATTGAAAATCTCCATCGTTTTTCTTAAAACTCTTTCGCAGTTGTACATGGACGAAGAATTTAATTAATTTATATTAAATTATATATTGACGAATATACGTATGAATTCTAATTTAAAATTAATTTACACGGAACTCGCTCGCTTTAAGTCTATTGAAAATCTCCATCGTTCTGCTTAAAACTCTTTCGCAGTTGTACATGGACGAAGAATTTAATTAATTTATATTAAATTATATATTGACAAATTTACGTATGAATTCTTATTTAAAATTAATTTACACGGGACTCGCTCGCTTTGAGTCTATTGAAAATCTCCATCGTTCTGCTTAAAACTCTTGCAGTTACACATGGACGAAGAATTTAATTAATTTACCTACACGTTTAATTAATTTATGTTAATTTATATATTGACGAATATACATATGAATTCTTTATAATATACGATTTAAAATGAGATAACAACGCTCAAAGGCTTTAATAATTCCTTAATTATTATTAAGCTATTTTACTCGTTACATTTTTTTATAAATGCCCCAATGCTCATGAACGAACACGATCACTGCCATCGCCAAAGGCTTAAGAATGTTTCTCCTAAACTCGGTTAACAATTTATTTTGTCTTTTTTTTACCATATGGGTAATGCATACATAAGCATGTAACGAAGTTAGCAGGTGCCATTGGAAATTTCTACCGCGCCAATCGAACGTATCGGAGCATTCTCGTTGATTGCCTCGAAACGACGATTTACAACATTACAAAATTCCCAACAAGGGCTTATACAATAAAACAGCAGTTACAACGGCGAGTGGCGATGAAATTTACATCGCAACAACTCGCCGTTCGATACAAATTCACTGGCCGTGCCTGATCGATGAAATACGCCTGACGATGTGCAATCGCACACTCGACTACGCACGCCGCATTGTTTCGGGCAGATCCACACCGACTACCACCGTGCACTCTGCTCTGAATTATACATCGATGATCCCTGATAAAAAAAGGACCCATCCACCGATCGAATTTCCCGTGACTCGACAGAAATATCGCCAAGAGACCTGCGTTTCGTTATCCATGGGACGTACGAGGAAAAGTACTGTGTGTAAAAGAAAATTGGCAAGTGGAACGCGCTTACGGTGGCTCGCAAAAGTATTCGAACAGTATTTGAGAGACGATTGTTCCGAATCTCGTGTATCCAGGAAATTTTGAATCGTAGTTGGAACGTTCGCTTCGTCTGTCTTACTCGTCATTTACAGAACTGATTCGACAGTCATGGACAAGAAATAAAATACTCTGGACGCTTGTAACAGCTATTCGAAGGAATTCGTTATTGGAAAAGATATTATCTAGAAGAATTTTTCAGAAAGGGCTCGTCGATGAACCACGAGTAGAACGCAAGGGAAGAAAAAAAGAAAATGGTTAGAGCGGAGGACGAAGAACAATTATCTAGCCTGATCGGCGGAGACGCTGCAATTATTGGACAGAGCGAAGGTTGGACAGTTGGTGAACTTTCGTGGAAAGTAACGGCAATTGGTTCTCGTTGGATGACCAGATGAGGTCCTTGAGCGATGTACGAGACTGTTTATTCGGACTGTAATCGTTTACGTTCGAGGTCAGAATTTAGATGGATAAAGTCGATAGTCGTTAAAGTGTTCTCCTAAGTTTTTACGGTGTTGGAAAATTACTTTGCGCGAAAGTTCTTTTCTCACTAGATATAAATATCTTGTATCTTCAACTAGAATGCCACTTGAACGCGATTGTCTCTTCATGGCATATGTAGATTCGTTCGACGGATGCCAATAGCTGTAAAATTAGATAATTTAAATTCGCTATTCACCTACGGTCCAACGACACCGATAACAGCTTAACCAATACCGAAATAGGTAGCAGGACCATTTAGATTTTTGTATTTATATTTCACTTACGAAGACACCCATCGTTTTAAAATCATCCAACTCTCCAAACATCCATCAAACTTCCATACCACTGGAACATTTACTCCCCTGCAGCGTCGAACGTCCAAACCCCTACAGAGCAATTCCGCCAGCAGGCCAGGCCAGCTCTAGAAACGCTCTACAATCGACCAGTAAATATCCGCAGGCCCATAAAACATTGGTCTCCCAAACGCTAGATATATCTTCCGCTACCGAACATATTACCGACCATCGAATAACGACGACATACACCGGTACACGTACGTGTCTCTCTCATGGATCGCGTAGATTAGTAACAGTTTCGGTAATTACGGCTCGAAAAGTAGCATCTCGCGTTCGCTCAAATGAATTTCGTGAACGTAGATGGCGTAGGATAGGTCTTGAGCCTTCTATTCGACAAGGCTGAAGGTGAGAGAGAAAGAGAGGAGGCTTGGTTTTCGGACGACGAAAAGCGTTTCCCTCCGTGGCTGCTCGGAAACTTCGCCAGTTTCCTCGAAGAGTGGAGGCTTAACTCGCGTCGCAATGGAGGACGATGCATTGTCTCCTCGACGATCTCTTCTCTATCCCACTTTTCCCTCCTGCTTCCGACTACCGCGACGGAAGGTTCTCCGTCGTCATCGTCGGCGACGATCTTTCCCCGGGAGGAGAAGCTTCGGGATCCCCTTCTCTCTCCCTCCCTCTCTCTCTCTCTGCTCCTCCCCCACGCTAACGGTGACGACGGTTTTCGCGCCTCTTGGCACGTTTCACGCTCGCCGCGTAATCCAGACCCTCGTGCTGGAGTGTTCTGGCCCCGCTTAAGCCAGCTCTCCTCTCTCCTCTTTCCCCTTCGTCGCTCACCACCAGCTGGTTCTTTATTTCGTCAAGGGTGGCCGTGTGGGTGCTTCTTAACACGCGAATCGTGCTCGATTTCGCAGCGATCCTCTTCCATCCTCCTTTCTCCCCCTTTCTTTCGCTCTTTTTGTCTCCTTCGGTTTTGTTCTCTTTTATTCCGGACTCGGTGGTCAAAGGAATGGCGAATCAAATCGTGGACTGCATAGACGCGATAGTCGAGGCTTGTAACGTTATATCGTTCGAAACAGAGCTAGAGCGTAAGCCAGGCTCTGAGACAGGCTCAAGGACAATCGCTTCTCGAGAAGCAGAATTCAGCTCTTGCTCCTCCCGCTTGCAGGAACAATTTATTCGTAGAGTAAACAATTCGTCACTTTGTGCCGCAACAGAGGTATATTCAAGCGTTATTCGAATAAAGCACAGCGATTCGTATATCCGAGTGATCGTGGAGTATTGTTGTTCGTTTCGAAAAGTTTCTACCAACTTTTGAGAAGCGTTCTGTTTCTCTAGTTTAGGCAAGGGGAATTTCTTTGACGAGCAGTCTTTTCAGAAAACGGATGGGTTTCTTGCTGGTCGTTTTCGTCGCTCTTTGTCCACGCTACCGCATTCTTTCCTTGATTTGTCGTGTTTTTGCGCGAACGCCAGCGTGGCTTCCGGTTCGACGCGGAAATTGTGCCGTGTGAACGTTCGGCGGTATCTAGGCTACATCGACGACGAACAAAATTTACAAACGATCCTACTCTTTTCGGTATCTAGTTCTCAAGAAAAAGACAATCGAAACGTATATCAAGCACTTGCCAATCGTTTTTCGTATCGTGTGACATTTGCAGTGTAAATCGTAATTCCATTTTAACAAAACCAATACGAGAGAGTTTACGTTAGACTGGAGAAGTTAACGTAAACGAGTCATGGCGAAGATACTAATTATGGCTGGTAGTTTCAAGTTTTAATTTCCTTGATAATCCTTCTTTTTCTCTGTTCGAGAAACAAATCGAGGAAGAAAGCGAATTAACACCGAATTGTCTTACCAATGGTTCCTTCGTCCTCGTGCGATATTCGCGATCATTCTCATCCGGTTTTCCCTTCGGCCAGCCAAATTCTTCGTTAGGATTTCCGTTTAATTCACCGAGAGAACCGTTCTGTCGACCGATTCAATCGGTCGAAAGGAGCCGATTGGTTTCCACGAGTAATTCCTGGTCGCGTAGATCGTTGCAATTCCGCGGACGATTGGTTTGGAATTCGGAGGAGGCTCCTTTTCCCTCGATTTTTCCGCTGTTTCTTCGATTCATCCGCCGATTTCGTTCCCCTCTCGCCCCTGTATCCCATTTGATAGCATCTAGAAGGCAACAAATTTCTACGAAACCTTCCTACCTTCTCTAAAAATCTTCCATTCCCAATCTCTAACCACACCGCTGTCGTCGTCTTGCGTTCCATTTACGAAAATATTTTATATTAGTGAACGAAATGCACGAAAATGTTAAATATCATATGACGTCATATATCATCGATATATAACATCGTAACACCTCTCTCCCTTCCCTCTGACCCTCAGCCCCACAGAAACCAAAAGTAGGCTACCGATTTGTCCGGTTTTATCACCAAGTTTTCGGGACAAAAGAGAAGAAAAGAAAAAGAAAGACCATAATATCGTATAAAAGTACCGCCTCTGAGCGACTTAAATTTAATTACCAACCGCAACGTTAAAAATGTAAATCCGACACAAAACGTTGTATGTCTACGTCGTATATGTACGTAATCTATATTCCATTGGTCAACAAACGTTTAATAATAATAAAAAAAAAGAAAATTTAAAAAATCGTATAAAATCGAACAATTTTCTAGAGAAAGAACTCGAGTACAACCGGCGTAGAAACTTTTAATTCTAATTTTTGAATATCAGCTTGAACGTAATTCTAACCATTCAATTGCCTTTCGACTGCCTTTTAACGCATCGAATGAAATATCGCAGTTGGTATAGAGACATTCGGGTATTTTATTAATTTTGACGCATATAGTTTTGCTAATTAAGGAACAGGAAGTTTGCGCGAGTCGCCGTATTTATGACAATATTTCACTGTTTTACATCCGACAGGATTAATGAAAATATACGTTGTATATCTGTGGATTTTATCAGCGGTGATCGTTAATCAACCGCGTATCAATTAATTAGGGCGTCCAACTACAAACAAGGCTTGCTTTAAGGGAAGATTCCGTTTTTCTAGGCGAAGGGGAGAAGTATGAGGGGGATGGGTTTCGCTTCGATGACACACCCTCTTCAAGCCGCTCCATAAATTGCAGGGTAATCTTTTCCTTCGGTGAAAAGGAAAAGCCCTGTGCTTTTATCCGCGACAGACGGCTTTCTTGCTGCCTGTTCCGGTTCGACGAGCCGATCGAACAGCTTCCAGCTGTTTAATTAAAATCATTTTAATTGCGAGAATGGAGTCTCTGGCGCTTTCCTTTGAAACTACACCTTGGACGGGCTCTCGGTGATAATGAGGCGATTAAAAGAATCCATTTTATAGCGCACTGATGCTCCAATGGCGTTACACTACTACGCCTTTTATAGTATGAACATTTTCGAGAGAGAGGAATCGAAATTTCAAATACCTAATATACTTGGATCCCGAATTAGAAATTGCAATTTTGATTAATTTGCTGTTCGATGCCAAACTCGTCCGAGATAGAGATCAAGGTCTACAGAGTAATACATAAACGTTGTGATCGTTCGAATAATTGAACGTTCCTCGAACTCTGATGTTCCTTTACGTTGTGTCTATATTCTGAAGATACGAAACGGCGAAATATAAAAGCAAAGTTTTTCTCTCGCGATCTAGTAATCCGCGAGTCGATAATTCCGAAAATCTTGCTCCTTTCGAGCTTCCGCGATATCCGGACAGTTCTCGCGAAATAAAAGGGGAAAAAAGCGGACAGGTAAATAGCAAAGATGAAGCGTCCTTTGACTCGATTGAACGGGAGCGTTAATCAACGCGCTGGCGTGTTTATTTCGTCGGTCTTTTTTCTTTTTTTTTTTTTTTTTGTTCTCGGCGGACATCGACGTGACGAAAATTGTGTGTTACGAATGGCGAGTTCCGACTGGAGGCCGTTTGAAGCGTCGGATTAATTTTTGGCCGACCAGTAGAGAGACAAGATCGTGCTTTTTCCAGACGAACAGTCACCGAAAGGCAGACCTAATTTCGTTTACGTCCTCTAACGAAACGAAATCCTTCTTCGCTTTTTCCTGTTTCCTTTTTTTACGATGCAGAGCAAGGGGTTCGTTTTCTCCGTAACCACTGCCGATAGAGAAATAAACAAGTACGCCTCGAAGTAAATACGTTTAACGAGCTTTCGATTCGAAAGATTCCTTAATTAACCGTCCGTTGTCGAAGCGAGAAAAAGAAAAGCGTTTTGTAATCCGTTAACGCTTTTAGAAGCGAATCTCCTTTCGTCCGTAGAAGAAATTTTTCGCTTTATTTCGTACGTTGTAAATGCTTATTTCTTACTGGAAAGTAAAGTAGGTGAAGGTTGTCATAACACGAGCTTACGATTAATTCAATTCGTCCTTTTATCCTGCAAGTACTTGGCAACCGTATAGAAAACGAAGCGGTAAAGAGTCGGTGCAATTCCTCGAGCGTACGAAACACGTAAGAAGTTCTAAATTAACCGGGCGAGGTTTGTTCGATTCGACAAGTCCTCGAGAAGCAATCCAGCACGAATACTCGAGTGTTTCGAGTACGAGCGGAGGTAAAGGAAAGAAGGGAACGATCGATGGAAACGTTGGATTAATTTCTACGCGGCAGTGGATTGACGAAAAAAGGAAAAGGAAATTGCAAGTCGTTGACAAAATCGTGAAAACGTGCATTCAAGGGAGAAAAGATTAGGTTGAAATATTTCTAAAAATAATCGCGTTCTCCTTCTGTTATTTATTTCATCTCGTCGAAAATGCTCGATCGCTGCATCTAGTTTATTTTAATTCGTCCAAAGCATCAGATTACAAACGCATTCAATGGTAGGGAACGATTAATTCGCTGGGTTTACGCGCGCAATTATAACACAGTGTATGCATAATCGTTTAAAATTTGTCGTTACCTTCGTTACGGGTGGATCGTTGTTTGTTTAAACGATTGAAACGATGATAAACGATAATATTAATATGGTAATCTGGAGTTAAAAGGTGATGCGTTTGTATTTCTCGCCGACCTACTGAAATTTGCATATCCTATACAAACGTATCGCACAGCGTATCGTAGTTAGGTATGAGAAATATTTAAAGTTCCGTAGAAAATAAAATTCTTTCGAAAGGCCATTCACCAAAGGAGATTCTAGTCGCCGTTCGTTTTTCTTTTTTTTTTTTATTGTTTTCCTTAATTATTAATTTCAAGTATTCTCAACTGCCCGTCAAAGGGGAAAGAGATAAAACGAGAAACACAAAACGAACGAAAGATAAATACAGCGAACGAAAGAAATAGATGCAACGCAATAAGATGCGGGCAAATGAGATTTAAAAAGTTAAATAAACAAATGGAATAAATACGAATAAAGGAATATGCTAGAGAAGAATAGTTACGATAAGCGAACAAAGATAATTAGAATAAACTGAACGAAAAACGAACGAAATAGAAAATTTAAACGAACGAATAAAACTAATATAGACGTAAAGGAAGAAAAAGGAAGAGAAGAAGTAACAGAAGATAGAAAAATCTTAAAACTGTATCCAGTTTGAGGATAAATAAATATATCGAAAGACACGCTTTGACCTGCCCTGTTCGAAGAATCAATTTCCCCGCCCTCGTGGCACGCTGAAACTCAGGTCGCGTAGCTCTTCAACGTTTTACCAAGTGAAATATAATCCTTGAAAATCCAGACTTCGGTTTTGAAGCGGGGCCAAGAGGATGGACTGCTGTCCGACGAGAACGCTCGAGGCGTTTCCATCCGACGCGACGTGAAGTGCCGTCGCATCTCTGTCACGGGACGGAGAGGATAATCATGGCCGGCTGTCCGGATTTTATTGTGATTTACGCGATTGGCGCGATACCGACCGGCTTTATTTTCGGTCGGACTGCCACCATCGGTACTCTGGCCGCTGTGCCAATTTGTAATTAATTACGAAACAATCGCGTCACTATTTAAAGATTATAATAACGGGATCACCGCGAAGAGTTGGAACGCGCCGCGCATCCCTTATCGCTTCTATTTCTGTCGTTGCGATTTTGTATCGGTTACGCGATATACGATTTTATACATATGTGGTTATTTAGATCACGCGTCTCAAACGCTATACGCTATGCCATCTTCTGCGTTCTACATCGTATCCTACATCGCGTATCCCAAAACCGATACTCCATTCTCTGTAACTACTAAGGCAAACGTATTCAAAAGTTAGTTGCACGGTTACACCTCACCATCTCCGTGCCACCGCTATTCGCATATTCTATATCCTATATCCAATATCCAGAATCTAATACCCATTATTCCATATCCATTATTTCAGGCCCATTCCACGGTTCACGTTCCATCCCACATTCCATATTTCATATACCTTATCTCGTATCCTATACCCCATAACTAGTATTGCTAACTCGTGTACGTATTTTATCTTACTTCCCACACTTCGTCTCTCCATTCCGTATCTCATACCCAATTCATATTCCCTTTCTCATATTCTATAACCCACATCCAGTATCCCTAGAAAATATCTTTTATCCCCATCTTCGCGTCGCATACTCGTCTTACGTCTGACGTGGAATTATCGAACTGGTATGTGAAAAACGGGATGTGGGAACGCGAAAGATGATGGCTGCCGAATCGAAGGAACGGAATAATGGAATGGAATAGGGAAAATTGGATGTGGGATGTTAGTATCGGATTTCGTGTATACGATATCCATAGATGTGGATTAGAGGATAGAATTTAAAATATGAGATGTGGGAAATATATATATATATATATATATTCTTGATATTTGTTATTTTCTATCAAAAATAAGTAAATAGTTTCTATAAATTTCAGATCAGCAAATTGTACACGTCAATTGCTAATCGTTGCAAGTTTTTTTTTCAATTTGTTTATTTTATTCCGCATTTTACAATTTGTCCAACGGGACATTTGGTAAATTTTTACATCGTTGTTGCAAAATGACACGCGGATGGTTATCTCCAGTCTATTTTATTTGTTTAGCCAGGTCAGTGGGATGCTTTTTCCTTAGTCTTCTTTCTATATGAGTGCCGTTGCGAATTGTTTCTATAAATTGAAAAGCTAGCTTCAAGCGTAATTACAAGCCGGTATCCTAACGTCCATAGAACGTTTGTATAAAAAATCTTGGAAATCCCAAGGAAAATTTATCGCCAGTTTAAAACAAAAGCTCTACGAGCTGTCTCGCGTGTAAACGTATGTTGTACCTGTTGTACAAGCTTCGTACGTGCCGCGCCGCGCCGCAACGAAACTTCCTCCGCATCGAGATCGTTCTTCGACGATTCAATTCGATTTCCTCGAACATTCCGCCAGCTATGCATCATACTGCGAGATCAACTCGAGCTTCGGCGAGTTGTAGAGAATTACGTGGTTGGTTGGTCGCTTGGAGAGACGAAGTTGGTTTATTTCTGCGCAAGTTTGGATTTACATAGCGAGGCCGTTGATTCAGGTTGCAAGGAATATACAAGGCTGAAGGGACTTGATTTATCGTTGTTGTGAGAAGGTGAACGATCGTTTGATCACGGTAAAGAGGTGCGTCGAAAGACAGCGTGTAGACTTGACGATGAATTAACGAGCGATCGTTTAATCAGGACATAAGGATCGAGACAGAGTCCAAGCTGGTTTCTACCACAGTCTACCGATCAACCATCGTGAAATGATTTTTAAACGAACGCCTTTACGCACCATTATCGCCGAAGCTTGCGTCCAAAAAATCGTCTGTCGCGTGATTATTTTCATTACGTGAATTCGATCATTTCGAAAATTTGTATTTCGACCCACCGCGATTTTTACACTTTTCACGTTCTACAGGATAACAAGGCTAAAGTATACTTCTTCGACGTACGTTACGTAAAACGTAAAAAGATACGATAAACCGAGATCTTCCGAGCAAAATAATACGTTACTCGCTTTGCGAGACTGTTAAATCGATGGGAACCAATTTATTCGGCTATTTAATTAAGGATTCGTTGCGCGATTTATGTACAGGGCATTGTCGTAATTTAAGCAGGGCTTGCCATAAAGGTAAATTTAATTAGAAGGTGATGCTTGCTTATTTACAGGACTGCGGAAAGTGTACCCTTACTACTTCACCTTCACCACGTTCACGAAAGGAAGATGGGTGGGCGAGAAGATCCTCGAGGTATTCGCCAGAGAATTTCGAGCACATCCGGCGGAAGAATACGAACGTTGCATCCGCGCAGGCACTTTGACGGTGAACTATCAAAAAGTGGACGTCGATTACAGATTACGGCATAACGATTTGCTGGCCAACGTTGTCCATAGGTAAAAAAAAAAACTTTATATTTTCAACTTCGTTGCCCGTTAATTGAAAAGTTGATCGTTAAAAATGGTATCGAATTATCGGGAATATTCTCGCTCATAAGCTTCCAATTTCTGAATGGCGATCAAACACGACAGTATCCTCGGAGAATTTCTCTCTAAACGATAAAACAGTCGACTATAATCTGTTGCTTCTAGCGTATCCTGGTCGATGTGATTTAGCTCGGACTTCGTCGTTGTCGAATAGAGCAAGAAACATTTGCGTTCAATTTTATTCAAGCGGAAGGTCATAGATCGAAAGAAACGTACAGGAAAGATAACAAAAAGTAGGAATCCCTGCTCGAAGTGGCTTACGTTACTCGTCGTTTGGAACGCGGCAATTGTACAGGACGATTCCGTAAACTGGGACGAGATAAAACCCTTTTCCGAGCGGAGGAGGAGGGCGAGAGATTGAATGGCTTAACGAGCACTATTTTTCTAGTCTGCTTGCAGACTTTCCTCGAATGCAACTCGCACGTTCCTTTTCTTCTTCGTCGTCTTTTTTCTTGCGTGATATTACGTATCCCTTAATGAATCCCTTTTAACGGCATCCTCTCGTTATTCTACAAGCTGGTGAATAGTTGGCGAAAACGATAACGACGCATTCGGAGAGGTTTACGAAAAAAATAAAAGAAACGCGTTTATCAAACATCCGACGATCGGTTTTACCTACGCCAAAGATTCAAAAGTCTCCGGTACATTTTACTTTCAGAGCATTTTGCTTTCAGAGATTCAGAGCTCCGAGAAATTTCATTTTCATTACAGATCTGGGAATCTTTAACGCGAACGATATCAAGAATAATTCGATAGTTTAAAGACTAATCTCGTCAAAGGTTAAAGCTTCGACAGATTTTATATACGTGTATTTCGAATATTCTATACTCTATCGTCGTGGAGATGGATCGCCGCGTGAAGAATTCTATCGATAATTCGCATCGATGTAATCTGTAACTGAGCACGAAGAGAAAAGCTTCGAGAAGATCTTCAGCTCCGAAATCAAAGTATAAATTGCTTGCATTGTCATTGATAGACCTCCTCCGCTCCCTCGTTCCTCCAACGATCAGGAGAAAATCAGAATTACGCGGAAATATCTTTAGATTTCATTTCCATTTCCTGCCGTCTCAAAATTCGAAGATCTCTCTGCTCTCCCTAATAACCGAAAGTCGAACGATCTTCCCAGCCAATAATCCCGAAAGAAGGTATTATCCTAACTTGACTGAAATCGGCGGCAGACCGTGACTGGATGAAAGAACAAGAACGGAAATCGCTGGCACAAGTGTTCTCAAGTGCGAATAACAAGAAACCGGCGCGTTATCCTCACGTTCACGGTGGAACCGCAGGGTGGAATGTCCCGCGATATCCTTGGCACGGATATAAAGGAATCTGTGCCTCGCTGTTAAACGCGCCATCGCTCAACGAGGTTCCTATTATCAGCACGGTTATCGTATGCCACGAGATTGCGATTCTTGCAGCAGTGTTTGAATTTCAAGGACAGCCGTGAAAGAGAAAAACAGTAGAGAGAAGAGAGATTCGGCGGGCATGCTTCTGCACTAACCGCTGTGTAAAAAACTATCGAGAACGGTTGGATAGTTTTGTAAAATTTGTACATTTAATTCGGTGTGGGAATTTTATAACGTTGTTTCTTCTATTAGGTTGTCCCGAAAGTTTCTTTCCTTTCGTAAGGAAATAAGAGACGCACAACCTGTTTTCGTTTTAGATTATTTTATCGAATCATGTACGATCCATTTTCTTCCATTTCTATTATTACGATCGTACACGGTTCGACAGAAATAATATAAAACAGAGAAGAACGTGGTGCATCCACTGTTTCCTTACGAAACGAAAGAAACTTTTCGGACAACCGAATAATACTGGTTATGAAAAGATATTGAGACTGTTGGCTATTTGCCACGCGATGCGATTCAATTATGAGATTACGCGTTGGATATTCATGTACAATCCGTAGATCTTTTGGAAACGTAATTTGACGCGTTTGAGGAAGGCTATACGAATATTAGATCAATCGTACGTGACTGCGCGAAGTTCCAGGCTGACGATATTTTTGTCATTTTATTGTAAAACGAACCGACAGAAGGATCACGAAAATTTCATCGACGATATGTTTCAAGAGATATCGGTTAAGCTAATCCACGACAAACAACGAAAGAAATATCGTTTCAGATAAAAGCGAACCTATTCGCCACCGTCATTCGTCGTTTTATTTATGTGGAAGAAGCGAAGCGATTGGACGACTGAGCGATTCAAACTATATACAGAGAAGCGATATAGAAAACTCGGAGAAACAAAACTACAAATATACGTGCTTGAAAGATGTACACGGAATCCATGTTTAGAACGTATTATCGTCGCTCATGACGAAAAGATGGACTTTATACGATTATAGAAGTTACGGCGAATTACGAGACTAATGACTTCAGTTTGATCGAAACGTGCTTCTGATTGGAATAACCGTAGCTTAATTTATTTGCACGAACATTCGCGGTCTATACATGGTCCGTTAAAAATAGCGATTCGAGTTTGCGTTGCGATCGAGAAGAAAGAGAAAGTGAGAAATTGAATGGAGATCGCGAGCTGTCTCGTTCCGAAGATAATTGTATTCGATAAGTGTCCCGATTTTGAATGGACGTTCTACACACCGACCTGCTTCCATGTTGGACTCGTTTCTATAGAGGTCTTTAATGACGTTTTTAATGATACATCTCTTCGGTCTTGAATATCAATTTTTAAGCGTGTTGTCGCTAATTACCTGGCTCGCTGACCGACTTACAAACGTATTAAAAAATTTTCCGCGAAAATAACCTTCTCGTCGTGACGAGAAAATGTTATTACGTTCATAAGATCCTTACAAATTATTTCGCTGCTTGGTCTTTAAAAGAACGCACGATCTAAACAGTGTAAAAACAAAAAAGAAAAATATCATTTTGTTGGCAAAAATTTGTTCAATTTCGAACATTCGAGGTTCGTACATCTGTATTCCTTTTGGATGTTATTGCTGAAATTTCTACGTAAACGTTGATCAATTCCAGCTTCATAGGCATAATATTACCTGCTTATTATTCTTGGAACATATCCAATTTTCTTTTCATCCAAGACCGCAAGAATATGCTTGAACATGCTCGAATATGCAAATACCGTTCCTTGTACATGCAAATTAATTCGATACACCGATCAGATCGATTAGCAAGGATCAAATAGCGATAGATCTCGAATAACAAGAGAATTATCGCCGCTTCTCTGAGAAACGGCCCTCGTATAAAATCGTTCTTCTCGTCCATTACGATCCATTTTCTTGGGGTCGATGAATTTTTTTTTTTTTTTTTTTAATGACGAATCCTAAGAAGCTAGCGAACTCGTCGAACGAAATAATTGGGAAAATAGCTTTTACGTCTGGAAAATTGACGAGCTTGCCATAATCGTTCGTCGTTTCTATCCTCCTTGCGCCGTATCGTTTTCTTGGTGAACGGACACGCGGCTAATTAACTCGTCCGTGGAATAAAAAAGGTTGCCTCGAGGTCGCCTCGTGTTTCATTCTTCCATCTGGAATATTAACCTTCGTTCTTTTATTAACCATCCGATTTGCATCTAAATCGCGTGACATTGAATTTATTTCATCGACTACGTGCATTCCTTTCCTCGGTCACGCATAATATTCAGGCCAGTGGCGCGAAACCGAGCGCGTTCGCTGCCTCGTATGCAACGCCAGCCATTTTAATCGTCAGCCGAGAAGCCACACGATACGCCCGCGGCGTAGAAATCGCGCTCGGATCGCGACTGGTTCTCGCAATTGCACAAAAGGTCTCCTCGATCAACAGGAAAGCCGTTCCTCGCGGGTGAAGGTCTCCAGAATAGATGATTCGGGTCAGCCTGTTACTCGTCGCGGACAATAAGACGCGGATACTGACGTCACTCTCGATAGAAAGATCGTTTACGAACGATAAGCACTGTTAATTGCCGTGGCATTCTTGGATTAATTGGCCGACGCCGAGGCCGCCATTCTCTGTTACTTCGTGCAAGATCCTTCGCAAGAAACTTCGATACTTTCGTCCGAATATTTCTATGCTATTTAAAATTTATCCGTAGGATCATCCGTTTCGTCCGGCACCGCTTGACTTTTTAAGTAATTTTCTTTGAATTACGATCGTTTGTATCAGTTTGTCCCGAAAGTTTCTTTCCCTTCGTAAGGAAATAATAGATGCACAAGCTGTTTTCGTTTTATATTATTTTGTCGAATCGTGTACGATTCAGTTTGTAATAATGGAACAAAATAGATCATACACGATTCGATAAAAATAATATAAAACAGAGAAGAACGCGGTGCATCCATTATTTCCTTACCAAACGAAAGAAACTTTTCGGACAACCTAATATTTCCAGTTATATAAGATTGTTGAGCTTTCCGTTGCACGCGATAGAATTCTATTCATCTGCAGTTACGTTGTTAGTTTCGCATCTGTTGATAGCAAGGATAAGGCGTCAAAGTCGAAAGTCTCTTCTCCGATACGTTTTATCAGGACAGTGTGAGTCGGTCTCTCGAGCGGCTCGCCGAAGCTAAATTTTTGGAGAACACTTTACCGACCGATTCGCCGAACTCACCACTCGACAACGTTCTCGAGTTAATTCTCTTTGCTTGATGCTCGCAGAAACTTGATATTGCTCGACGAGTTAATGCTATCTGGTCGCTTAATCCGCGTTCGGTAACTCGATCGTTCGAAAATCCTCGGAGGCAAGATGCTTTCGAAGAAGGAAAATCAACTACCTGCGCTTATCTTTGCGCAAAATGTATCCGCATATCTTTTTTATCCTTGGCTGCGTGTTTCCTCCTTCTAGCCACGCTGCCCGTAACTTGGAATTTATCGCTGCACCGAATATTCGCAATTGTATCGTGAATTTCAAGTAGAAGCCAGTTCGTATAAGGAATAGTCAAACATCAGGTTGAGGACCAAAGTTTCGTGGATCGCGTACCAAGAGGGTGGCGTTAATTCCGTCCGTTTACGGGCGAATTTCGTTTGCTCCCCGGAGGGAAAGGAACAGAGCGAGCTACAGGTGCAAGATCAGGCGGAACGTCAACTGCACTTTAATCACGTTTCGAGCGTTCCTCGAGCAGTTTATTAGAGCTTGGCTTTTCGACGCTTATTATTCCGTACGATGTTCAACGAGCGAGCGTTTCAGTTTTGTCTTCCACTCGCGTTCCGACTGTATCAGCGACAAAGTACTTTTTAATGGCGTATGGCTACGTTGGAATACATATTTTTCATTTAAATACGTATAGCTATGATGCTTCTGAACGAATAATCGCAAGGTTATCGTATTTTACTATTTCTGCAATCTCTGTGTTCGGCATTTCTAAAACTTTTCGTGTCATATCGTTAATCGAGATAGTCAAATATTTGGCTAATAAATTAATAAAAACGTTATCTCTGTTCGGACGATTGAAATAATGGACGAACGACAAACAATAGCGGACAAGCATAGTCGATATATTCGATCGAATCGTTAAAGCGAAGGCAAATAAAATTATTTTATAAAGTTTCGTGAAAGGTGTCGTAAAAAAATACTCAAGGATATCTGGCTTAATATCGACTAACTTTTATACGAAGCCCGTTTATCCTTGAATAGGCCTGTCGTTTTTCGAAAAAAGGATTATGGTTAGCTAGATAAAATCTCGAAAAAAAATTCGCCTAAAGATGGAACGTATGGTAGATAAATATCTGTTAAATCGTGTGAAAATTTTCTTCGAATTTTTCTTAAAGAAGCAGAAGTTCATAAAATGGTATAAACGTAATTCGATGCGTGGCATTTACATGTTTCCCGACTGGATACCGGGATAACAGTGACTCGAATTTACTATCCCGCGACTCGTAAATTGGATTGACCTCATAAACGTGCCCCTACTCTCTACATTTGCATGCTTTTATCGGAAACTATTGCTCGAACTGAATCAGCTTCGTTCGACTAGATGCGTCCTCTACCATTTAACGAACAATTCCATCGACAATCCATACTTGTTTCGACCGACACACGCTTGCACCGATCGCATTCTTTTACGCAATTTTTCTCATTTTTTCTTCTTCTTTCTGCTTTCACTCTTTTCCCCTAATTTTTCGATATTCGAATATCTCTACGTTTTACGTTTTATTCGAATACCTTCACCTTTAACTTTTTCATTTTTCGATTTCTCAACGTTTTCTAAATTTCGAATTCTTGAAACTCGAAACAATCATTGGCGTTCTCCTGTCGTCTAAACGGCCGCAAAAAGTGTACGTCGACAGAGGAATATCAACCCTTCGACAATGTCCTCTCATGTTGGCGCAGACTCGATTAAAAACAGCGAGGATCACGAGATGCTGCTGTCTGCCTGTATTCCCAGAGAATTTGCATTTCATGAGGACACCGAATTAGTTTCCGCATGCATTAGTCGGCTATTGGATGGACACACGATATTGTAAGACGAGACACGAGCCAGAAGCCCTGGAGGATCAGGCTCGAAAATTACAGAAAGATTAATTGTTCGTTGACCGAATTTATTTATGCTCGTCCCGATGATAAATTGTTCCTGTCATCTGCCCTACTAGACATTCTTTCCAAAGACATCTCGATTTATCGTTGAAAAAAATTTGACAGAGTCCTTTTGAGAACGGAGGCTATATTTAATTTAACTTAATTTCATTTCATTTCATTTCATTTATTGGTTTAACGGGTGACAATAAAAGATTAGAGCACATAATATCAGTGATTACTGTATGTGTAGTCAGACTGAAGATGAGGAGAGTATATGTTATACCGTATGCGTTAACACGCTGTAACAAATGGCGACTGAAAGATTCTATATAAAATTGTTGCGTAAAGGTTGACAAATGTTGACGGTAAAAATTGATAGGGAGATCGGGATAGAACGATTAAAATTTCGCGTAAGCTGCTCGTTATCGTTTCGGTGTACCGTCGATAGGGTTCAAATGGCCGACACGTACGTTGATAGTAAAATTAAATATCGAGCCTTTAATCTTGCCGAGTGCAGTTGGACGAAATCGGCAAGTGCCAGAAATATCGATGGATTGCGACGTAATATTTGCGAATCCATCGAAGTTGGAATTCCCAGTTTATAACGGGGCGACGCTTTTCCAATACAGATCGTGCGATTTCGTTCGAATGGTTTTCAATAATTTACACGCGTACGCACGCGTACGTATATACATGTACGATCGAAAAGACGGCGGTTCTACAAGAAAAAGCACAAAGTCGAAAGCACAAACCAGCGGAAGATTTCGATAGCGGGCTTCGCTTTCTAGAGAATCGGTATTAGCTTCTTTCCATTTGTACGCCTAATTTATATTTACTTCGAGCATAATTCCAAGGTAGAATGGACAATTATATCGGTCAGTCGTATTAAAGTATTTTCCAATCTTGTATTGGTTCTGTCGAACTTGAGAGAACTTGAGAACCTGAAACGAAGTTTCCCTACTAATTAACAATGGTACGAAACAAATTTCTCCGAATGGTCTTAAAAGCGACTTAAATAAATGTTTACGACCATTTTTTATTACCATCCTTGTGTTTTATTTCATCAGATACTAAAACGACCTTTTATTTTAATTACTGGATGTTTATGATTGAACGCTCTCTGCATATGCATACCGTGTATCATTTGAATATGGACGTACGAAGCGGGAAAGTAGCTGGGGTAGAAAATAAAAAAACACGCGGTAAAAGTGAAATTATGTCGGGACCAGTGATTGAACGTTTCTGTTTCAAAATCCTCTTTGGAGCATGCATTTTACGGGACGACGCGACAGCTGATTCGGACCGGTTGGTCGAATCGAGGAAAATTTTCATGGTCTCGTGGTTATCGATCCGTGTCAACTTCAAATTCATTTTTTTTTCCTTTTTTTTTTTTACCTATGTACGTGTATACAAGCTTCTGTGGTGGCCCAATATTTAACATCCATTATTATCTCGCCAGACGGTTCTTAAATTTCTCGTACCATGTTTTTCCCTCCCTCCGTCGAATTTATTCGTCTTTCCGTTTCTCTTCTCGATTATTAAACGTCGCGATCCAAACAATTCGCAATTTGAAATATCCCGAATGATCACTTTGCCTGCATTCTACCGTTAAATTCGCAATTGTAAAATTGGAAAACCTGCGCAACCTAGGAAATCTCTCAAATCGCGATTAATATTCTACGTGAAATTATCTCTCCTTGAATTCGCCGCAATTATTCGATTATTCCAGTTTACGAGTTACCGTTTCGAAACTCCTCCCGAAACTTGTTTCAAAACTTGTTCCTCCTCGGAGCTGAATTCCTTTGGTCTTAAGATTACAACGAAATCTTGGATGCAAAAGGAGACAAGAGCGAGAGGTGACGTAACAGCTTGCTTAACGAAGCTGGTTGGCGTTGGTTAATCTCAAAGATAGAGGGTTGCCGGTATACACTGGCGTCGTTGGTCCGCCCGTAAGTCGAACTGAATGGCAAGGGATGGGTCGAGCGTGTTGCGGGTCGAGGGCGAAGCTGAAGCTCGGTGACAGGTTGATTTATTAGCTCGGACCGGGTGCACGATGATATCTGCAGGGATCGCAAGTCGCTTGTTTTTGGAGCTACACGGTATCTGTTACTCGGGAAGAAGCAAGAGCCTGATAGGTAAGCCTGGTGCGAGATCGTAGATATCAACCCTTCTCCGAGTTTCGACCTTTTGCACACGCAGCCGTTCACGCATCGCTCGTCTACGAGATCGATCTTCGTTCTGGTAACTTGCTGCTATCGTGCTCGATCGAGTTAAGCCTGAAGTGTATTTCACGTTGGAATTGAAATTTTCCGAATAACGGAAGCGCCAAGGGTTTACAGGCTTTCGTGTAATTTTCGTGCCTCGATGCTTCCGATGGGAGATTTAAGGAGCAGCGAAATTAGAAAAACGTCGAAGGTTCTGTACACTGGGATAATTTGATGGGCGAGCGTTGAACAACTACGTCGAGTCTACTACGTTCTTCGAACAATCGTCCATCGAATCGTATTTCTCCATCGACGAAAAGCTTTTTAAATTTCGAGAAAATATAAAAGAATCGTTGCCGATTGCTCGTCGATCATATCACGATCGCTAGTTGTGTTCGCTATATTAATTCTGCCGTCACGTTACATACCTCGAGCGTTTCTCGTATTTTCTCGTTCGCACGCTGTCATAAAGCGAGGAAATAGTTGATCGCGTCATTCTCGCACAAAGATCGCTGGTCAGTAGCTTCGCGATTCCTCGACGAACAGTGGAAAATCAACGAGCACGAAGAGATATATCGTTCACAAAGGGACTCGACGCGGAAAGACGAGGAGTTTCTTCTTTTCTTTTCCGTCTTTTCGCTCCTTTTCCTTCTCCTTTCTTCCCTTCGTTTCTTCTTTCCTTTCCTTTCTTTTTTCAAACGTTAAAAAATATCCCAAAGCTCGTTTCATGCTTGTTCCGTAGCGGTTTCCCCGCGCACGTTCCGGTCAAGTCGCTTTTGTGCCACGTTCCTTCGATTTCCAGAGTATTCCGTGGGAACTGCGGCCTCATTGTCCCGTGCACGTTTCTCTGTTCGCTGTACGCCGCGAAAATGGAGGAACGAGCGCGCGGACTCGATGTATCGAGCCTCCATCGGCACTACAAAAGGAAATGACCGAGAAAGGACGGATTGGGAAGAATGAAATCGCGGATTTCGCTTCGAATCGGCCCCCTTCCTCCCCGCTTGTTTCAAAATTGCGCGTTTTGTTCGCCGAGGATCGTTTGTCCCGTGGCGATTTTTTTAAAACGGTCATTGTTTGTTGGATAAATGTGGAAAGAATGGCTTCCATTTGGTTGATAATTGTAAATATATCGCTGTTCGGATTGACGATGATCAGTGGCTTTCTTTCTTATCGTATATATTATCATTGCCGCAAATTATATAATTATCTGTCATTTGCGTATGTCGATGATGCGATTCGATCAGAAGCTTGATATTTTTAGTAAGGTTACTCGAGCAATTTTCATCCATCTTCGATTACATTCGTCTTTGTTTATTAGTTTGTCCCAAAGTATCTTTCGTTTTATAAGGAAATACTGATCTATTTTGCTCTATTATTACAAAATGAATCACACACGATTCAATAAAACAATATAAAACAAAAAATGTTTGCGCGTCTGTTATTTCCTTATAAAACGAAAGAAACATTTCGGACAACCTGATATACTAACTAGTATTAACTGCTATCGATATCCCAATATCATCCGATAACGTACGATATTCGAATTGTTACGTATAATTGCTCGAACTAGCACGTTCGTAAATAGAGAAAACGAAAGACCTACAAAAGAGAAGATAGAAACATGGTAATCCGAAAAGGCTACAGGGGATGAAACTTTGGAAAAATAAAATTGTAAAAAGAGCCGACATATCCCTAGCGTGGAAAAGTACTCGGCGGAGAAACAGCCGGAAGAGAGTTGTAAAAACACGCCTAAAAGCCGTGCCTTAAATGAGATAACGAATGAAAGTTGACGATGCCAGGTATATCCGCGAAACGGCCAAAGCCACTGAAAACCAGTAATTCGACGACGAGATTCACTGGGATATTTTACCGTGATGGTTACCAGTGGAACATTTTCTAGCGAGAGATGGAATTTCCAGGCAGTGAACGGAATTACGAGGGAAGGGCATAAATTCAAGGGTTGGATTGGCGCACGAGGCAACAACTCCGCAGCCACCAGCCGTGCTCCTCTTCCGCAAGTTGCGAAGCTGGCTGCCAAATTCAGCAACAAGTTCGCTTCCGTAACGGGGCGGTGTACGGGAGATGTCGTGGCTACGACCAAGTCCTCCTCCTCCTCCTTCTCCTCCTCCTCTTCCTTCTTCTCCAGCTTCTGACAGAGGAGAAGCGCCGATGGACGGTTGTATTTCTTGGCAACCACCTCCGCCAAACATTGTCACCGACCCTACGTCAATTTCAAGCAACAAGTACAGTTTCCGTTTAACTTTCCGTGCACACAATCTTGCCTCGACTCTCACCGCCATTCTAACCAGTCGCCTTGGCACTCGACCTCGCGTTTCGCGATAACACTTTTGTAGACCACTTATCCGGCGAGCCGGGATATACTCTTATCGCGAACCCGCGAATCTTATTCTACCGCGTGGATTAAACGCCGCTTAACAAGTCGGCGAATCTTTATACGGCTAGCTATACGAGTAAAAATAACGTGTTTGAAATGGGGTACCGATAAGGGAGCCACGTTGGACGAGAAAGAGAGCTTAAAAGGTAAACCAGAGGAAATGTACGATCGTAATTTCGTGCGATGGAATTACGTTTGATATGATCAACGAATAGGCGTACAGCGACGTTCGTGAAAGTATAAACGTTTAGCGTATGGTAGTTTCATAAATACACGCTGTATCTCGTGATCGTAAAATCGCTCTAAAATGTTCGATTCTTAAACGGATTCGAGATATCGTCGAAGGCGCATTAACGAACAAATTAATTAGCTTCGTGGGAATAAATATGACCAACACGATAGAAAATCGCTGTAATATAAGAGTTACTCGCTTGTAAAAGCAATAGTAATTTTGAATTTTCCTTCGCTTAGCGTCCGAAAGTCGCGTCTAAAAGAGTATCGACAGCCAAAGACGATCTTGACGCGGAGTTCTCTGTATCTGTCGAGAACAACTTCAACCATTAAAACTGCTAATAATCTCATTCTCGATTTCCCATTTTGCTCGATCAAAGTAATTGACTACCAAGCACAGATGTAGCGCGCAGCTTTGTCCTTTCACGGATGGACCGTGGCGTGCGTTTAATTGCTCCGACCAAAGATTCTTTATCATCCTGCATTACGGAAGGACCGGATCGTTCGTCCAATTATTCGTTACGCCACAGCTTCTGCTGCTTTTCGGAGCGTCCAAAGGAAGCCTGGTCTTGTTAGACGCTACTCGAACTTTCCACGAAGATAATAAAACGTCGATAGGAAGGGAATGAATAATCGGAAAAGCGCGTCCTTGAGCCTCTTATTTTACTATTCTGCGTATCCTCCTCTTTCCTTTCTCTTTCCATTCTTTTTTTTTTTTTTTATTCGTTAAATAATCCATCCGCTGGAATAAGTAATCGCAACGAGCTCCGGTCTCTTACGCTTCGAGTGCTTTCGAATTGGCGTTCGATCAGCGGAATTAATGAAAACCTTCGTAGACACGAAAGGTTTCTGCGTCGTTTTTTTTTTTTTTTTTATTCGTGAAACGCGAGAGCGAGAGCTTTGTTCTCGAATGAAACGCTCGTGGACGCGAAACAGCATAAATCGAGGACGGAAGGGGATGGGTTGTCTTCCGTTTAGCTGGTTAAATGCGTTTCTAATTCATTGCTAAAGGCTACTCTCGTGCGAAATTGCACGACGTGTCCGACGGAAGCGGATCGTTCGACCACGGAACCGCTTCTGGTTAATTGAATTATCCTACCCAATTTTCCGTGTCGCCAGGGACATGCACAAGGGCGGCTGTCGTAGGATCAGTCTCCCAGCGAACGAGGGCGGAATTAACGTTTCTCATCGCATCCTCTCTAGGTTTTCGCGCCCAGCGCTTGATGTCGGCAAAAGTACCGGCAAACTTATCCTTTTCTTCGTATTCTTGGACTTTTTATATTTTCCGTGGCGTGGATCGTGCGTATCTTGCTTTGTACTTTTCGATCGCGTTTGGTGTAAAATATTTAGTAAAATTACAGATTCGAGGGAAACTTTATACGTTCCACCGATCGTACGAGCATTTCTTCCGTCACTGATGTTCAAAGTATTCCGCTTATTTTCTTGGTTATCGGTAGCATTTGTTCGAGACAAGGAAAACCACTACTATCTTTTCTCTTGCAGGAAATTTCAGGGTTCGATTAAATTTTTGCTAAAGATCTTGCCTCGCGACCATCAAGTGGAAAGAGGATTTGCAACCGAATTAAAAGACCGTGTTAGGCTCGATAGAAATATAGAATTTCCACGCAGACGAGTCGCGTTAGACGGTCTAGACGCGTCGTCGTGTCGCATCGGCTGACATTTGAAAAGTGCAACACTCACCGTGTTACAACTACGGCGTCGTGCACCTTCCAAATTTAACGCGGGTCGCATACCGACGTGACATGCATCTCCAATGAAATATGCACGGCTGTTTCACGCGGGTTTAGCCGGTACATCGCTGAAACGGTCGCTCACGAATCGTCGATAAATCGCGCGAGTATTAGATCGACATTCTTCGATTCTTCGTTCTTGTTCGCCGGATAAGGCATCGCAAATAAAAATATTATTCAGGACTAGCCGGAACTCGTAATATGCTACTCGTTTATCCTTGAACGTTGCTTTTACGGACAAATTGTTGACCGATTTGATGGAAATTGTCGTATAGTGATATATTTATACGATTTCTTACAAGTGGATATTTCAACGTTAACGGTTATCGATGGATTAAAACTCGTCCTCTTAAGTAGAATTTCTACCACATAGATCACTAAATTACTCGTCAAAATCCAACGTGAATCGTGACAATGTGAAGATACGAATTACAAACCGAGCATCTGTTTCACGGAGAATTTCCGAAATATCACGTAGAATCGCGGAAACAGTTGTACGTACAAGCATCATATCAAACAACATATCAAAGTAACAATCGGCGTAGAGTTTGAACGAGCCGTTTACAAGCCTGGCGGTATTCTCTAAATCTTTCCGCGGTGTCAGCAGCTATCGTCGGCCAATTATTCGCGATCTCGAAAAGCAGTCGCGCCTAATTATTAGATCACGGCTAGACCGACGTCGAACCTCGTCCCTGAGCCCGAAAAGCATTTTCGTAATTCCGCGTTGTCCGGCCTGGCTCCCGAAATAAATCCAGATACTGGTTGTCCGCGGCGGAAACGTACCAGAATTACGCTGTCCAATACTGGATTTTCTCTGACGCTACTTTCAATCAACTGCCGTTGGGTTTCCATTCGAAAATCGCCGAAAGAAATTTCTTACCAATTAAGAAAAAAACTTGCTTGATTTTAGAATATTTAATTTCGATTTTGTACGCTACGTCTTTCCATAGGATGGAAAAATATCGATCGAAGAATGAAAGTTTCAAGCAACTGTTATCTACCTCACAACGTTTCCATGTTCTCTTCAAGTTGCCAGCTTTCGTATTATTCAGTTTATTCGTTGCACTTTCGCTCGATTTATTATTCCCTTGCTTTCGCGCTACTTCGGCTAAATTTTTAACAATTCGCCGACCTCGAACTTACTCCTCGACGGCGGCTCTGCAAACGGGCCACCGAGTTCGATTAGTTCCATCATAACTTGAGCAATTGCGGATCGCGCAACCAAAGGACCTTCGTTCCCGGTTCGACCCCGATAACCGCGGGAGAAACTTGCCGAGATAAGGGATACTCGTGGTCGATTCCTCTGCGGTTATCTGGCGAGGTGGTGAATCGAAAGGTCGGGACGTCGTTTGTCACCCAGAGATCGTGTCCTCCTTCCCTCGAAAACTTTGAATCGCTTCTCTACGCTGGAAGAAACGTGTTAATTTCGACGAAGATCGATCTATCACCGTTGCAAGCATCAACTGACTCTGTTCTTCGCAAAATTCTGAAAATCTCTTCGTCCAATTAGAATCGCTTAAAGGCTTTCAATATTTTTCATTTTTTTTTTTTTCTTCTTTTTAATAAAGGTAAGAGTAGATTTTGACAGGCAGACGTCTATTAACTCTTTCAAGACCGATATTTTGTCGGCCGTCGAGCAATTTCATTCGTAGCAATCAGCGGTAATGGAAATACAAATTTCCCGATGTTGTTGCAAAAAGGATATAATGCGTCAGAATTTAAGGTTAATGTTAGCAAAAAACAACCGCGCCTGTCGTTTGGTTTATTAACGTTTAATTTACTAGTACGTTAAAGTACAATATCGCGCGTACGCGATATTAAAAACGTGATCGATTGTGTTCAAGCGTAAATATTTTAGTTTCCATGGCTGCTTCGAAATATCCGCGTAACGCGGTTGCATGAAATTTCCCGAGTTCTATCAGCCACGTTTCACAGAGAAACTAGACGAAGCGCGGAAACCTCTGCCAATCAGGGTTGATTAGAAACGTTTTGGTATAATATCTCGAAGCACGTACGCGCGTTTCTCCTTTTTCTTCAAACAACCGCGAACGTTCTCGTATTTGTTTTGCTATTTAAACATTGATTAATTCCATCCAAATATATATCTATCCTATATTTCTTCGCAATAACACTGCGTTGTACGATTGAATTTCGCGTTGTTAAAATGCAACACGTACGCAATACAATTTACGAAGGAAATAATTATACGACTGAAAGTAATTGAAAGTTTCTTTCGGTATCGCGGTATTACGTTGCCACGTTAATCCTTGAGAAGAAGGGAAGACATTAACGGAGTAGTTACGGTGTGTGCTTTGCGTGTTACATCCTCCACGCATTTCACGAAATAAAGAACAGCGTGCTGCATGTACCATAGCGGAAGAGAATGGAAGATAAATATTTCTCCTTATTCCGAGAGGAAATATTTTTAAGACAAGTCGCTCCATTTTCTCGCGAGAACTCGCTCCCTCGGTTTTGTGTCGTAGCCTTACGGCGAGAAATCTTGAAATTATTTACAACGACGCTATCGATCTAATTCGGCATTACGTAACAACGGATCTACGAAACGGATACTGATGCACGAAGATTCCATTCGATACGGACATTATCCTACAACGTTTGTTTAACAGCCATCAATTTTCGTCACGCGTATCCCCCCGAACGCTAAATTAAGCGACGAAGGATAATAAATATGTCGATCTCTGCCTTCCGAGATCGATTCGCTGCCAAAAGTCGATCGGGCCAAATGCACGAAACAGACTTCTCAACGACTTCTTCTTCGACCAGACGCGAAGATTTCGCGCGATTTATTGAAAGAAGAAACAATAGTTTCGAAATAGACCGCGCTTGTTTGCGGAAGAAGCGGAGTTCGCGAGAACTCGCGAAAGTGCTTAAAGTAATTTCTGCGATTCGAATGATATTTGTTCGAAGTAAATTTACGTCGGATAAATATTAATTGAAAGTAACCAAGTATACACGGTCGGTCGTGAGAATCTTTGTACACGCTGTAACCAATCTATTTTTTTTTTTTTTTTTAACGTAAAAATCGTATCGTAGATCTGCTGTATCTTGCGTAGAGAAGATTATAATTTAAAGACAGAGCAAAACGAAAGGGACAGTGTACTTTCATGAAAATATTAAAGGACCGTAAAAATACGTCGGCCAAATTAAGTTTCGAAACACGTTTATCGAACGAAGCATCCGGAAGTTTCGATCTAAACGAGCAGCTCCGAAGGGTCTTTTTATTCGACGATATTCTAAACAAAGAGGTAAACGACGAATCGATCGCGCTGGCAAGATGCCGTTCAACTTTTAATTGTAACGCCGATGCCTTATCGCCGAGCGATCCGAAACTTTCGAAGAAATTCCTTTGCATCGATGCTCCAGCTTCTTCGTTGTTTAATCATAATGGCGTCTTATTTCGGCCGAGGTAATTATTGGATTATAAGTAAGAAACTTTCGCTTGGAAATCCATTTTATCGGACAACGATACATCATGGAAAAAGAAATTGAATTGCCTTCTGAAAAGTCATCGTAATCTGATAATCTCTCCGATCAGTCAGCTGATTCGTCGAACTACTAGCGTATTTCCAAGAACTCGTAAAAGTAAATTGTTTGTAACTGAAGGAGTAAGCTTCGAACGACCGTTTCATAATTAAATACTAAAAATACACTTTCTAAACGTCCCTTTCTCTCCAACACTTGGGTATAAAAATGACCGTATAAAATTCAACTCAACTCAGTGACCGTCGCCCCTTCAAAAATCCAGCCGCCACGCACCGTTTCGAAAACAGAGTAGGATCATCTCGCGCTCGAGTCGTCCGGAACACCGCCCTTAGAAATTACCCAGACTCGAATTGAATTATTCAAAGAGACGTCTGAGAAAGAAGAGGGAAGCGTTTCCTTCCCCGGAACGATACTTTCTTTCGCCGACAAAGAACGGAAACACTCGGTGCACACGGTGATAGAGCGAGAAAAAGAAGAGACAAGACACGAAAACGAAGGAAAAACAGAGAAGGAAGAGAAGAGAGAGAGAGAGAGAGAGCGCGCGAAAGTACGACGAAAAAGAGAAAAGGAACGAAACGCAGGATGAAGCGTAGAGAACATCGGGGAAAAAATACGTGGCAGAAAGACGGAAGAAGAAGGCTTCGCGGTGTTTCCCTTATTGTCTTCGAGAGCGAAAGAGTACCGACGCCACGCTACGACTAGCGCAGTTTCAAGCAATGCATTAGGTAGATGGAACGTGTAATTGAACTCGCGGAGAACGTGCACGAGCGTATACGGGGAAAAACTGGCCACCTGTCGTCGTTGCGCCTCCTCGTTCTTGCGAGCCGTATTACCTGGTATCATCCTCTTTGTCCCGTTTTTACCACCGTTTTTTCTCTCCGCGTCGCCATTAATCTGCTTAATTTACGCTCTGCGGCAGCGTAAAGGGTCTGATCGACTTGTCCGAGAACAATAAGGATCTTGAAGATAAGGGATACAGATACTGTAAACTCTTCGGAGAATTCTGAAATTTGAAGCGTTGAAAGCGGCATCGGAGTAAATCTTGGATTAATTAGACGATCCTTAAGAGGATTGTTGCGTACCGAGAACCTTCTTCGAATAACGAAGGAAAGGAGCGGAGTTTTCGGAGGATTTGGGAGGGTTTTGGAATATCATCGATATTGGTTATCGATCCTTAATTTACACGGTTGGGTCGCAAGCGACGTGGATCGTACGCTGTACGCTTTTCGACTAACGATAAGTTGCTTAATTTTAGGATACTTTATTCCATTTTGTATTCTGCATTTCACGTAACAGAAATTACCGAAATTTATCATGTAAGATATAAAATCCAGATAAGAAACGAATACTTGAAAGATCGCTCAGGATTAACTGGTATTTTTAACTGGTATTTTTAACGAAAAGAAAAAAGAAAAAACTATTGTGGTCGTCTGTGACGTTATCAAGTAGGGAATAATTGAAAGATTTAAAACGGAACAGTTGCAATGTGATTAAAAATTGAAGATTCACTTGTTGACCGTGTATCTTTAAACGTTCGAAGTATAAAAGAAATTGGAGCAAAGAGAATGATGGATACCATAGAAGGTAAAGTATTTAACAAAAGACATTTTCTGTCGTGTCTTTCTGAGTGATGTAAATCGAACATACGAAACTACGATACTTCACGAGGGAAACATTTTCCATCGTGTTTTTTTTTTTTTTTTCTCTTTTTGAATAATATTATAACGTAGGATGTTTTTGGAGAGATACAAGTCATTCAGAAATCCTCGAAACCGCATGAGCACGTGTTACGAGTTAACAGTTCCAAAGAGAATCATGCACGTTCAACACTTTATGGACTGGAAAGAACAGACATGTTCGAACACCTTCCCTCGTGTTTCGAGATCCGACTCCTTTCCCGCGAATCGTTACTGTGCACTTCTCTGTCGTCATTTTTACATGTACGAGCTTCGTTCATCCGAACATTTGCCACCAAAGAAATATATCGCGATCAAATTGAAAATTGGCAATTTTTCTCGAAAGATTGGAAAGAAAAAGAAACGCAAAGTTTTCCGTTCGCATAGTACGGATATTATATATATGCATATACCTGTGAAACGCTTTACATAATATCCGTACCACGCGAAGGGTCTTGGAAAATATACAGTACGACCGGTAAAACTAGCAGTTTCTTATATTATAGTTTTCCACGCCAAATTTCCTGTGCAAATGTTCCAAAATATATAACACAAATTCATTTAATTACAAACTTGCAATTTTTTGATCCTGGTATCGATCCTAAAGCTCAGAGTCAGTATTATTCGTAACCGAGGATCGAAATACAAGATATATCCTGTGCAAACCATCCATCGACCATCAAAGATACACACCATTTCGCTGGAAATCCCACACGGATAAACGAAGCTTCGTTCTGTGGTATGCGTGCGTGTAAGAAAGAGAAAGAGAAAGAGGGAATGAATGAGAGTACGCGCAAGAGGAACAAAGCCACGTTAAGCTGGTTGCGATTGGTGTGTTGCAGACACGAGGTGCCTGTCACCTCGGAGCCGATCACGGTGATACACATGGACGAGGACGTCGTCGTGGTCAACAAGCCCGCCTCCATCCCTGTAAGTGGTGTACTGCCAGGACTGTACTGCCAAAAAAAAAAAAAAAAAAAAAAAAATAGAAAAAATAAAAAAGAATAAAAAATAAAATGAAATAAAAAGAGCAAAAGAAAGAGACGGGTGCATCCGCTCGGTTGCAGTAGTTTCGCCCGTTTCTGTCTGTCTTTGCTATCGCGGTCGATCGTCCGCGCGACTACGACGATTGTTCGCTCGGCCTTTCGCTTTCTGCGGCCCAGGCCGATTATTTTTGGCTCGAAGCCTCGGCCGCGCGATCAATCCGAACGAATCCGTGTTTGTTTGCTGTTTCGGGATCCCATGGTTGTACTAACCCAAATTATTCACTCGCTGGAATACCTTCGATCTTCATTGTATCTAATTCTGGGAAAGTTGGTCGAATCCTTGCGTAACGTAGCCGGGATCTAAATGAGGAATTTATCGACAATGGAGAAGAATGTTCTTTTTCCGTCTTTCTTCTACCGGTAGCTCTTAGTAGCTTCTACGAGAAATATTACAATTTACCAAGTTTTACTGAACTTGTTAGTTTCTGCACCGTTAATCCTTCAATTTATCGTAATAAAAACTGCGAAGGAAACGGAATTTGCTATTCTTAAATCGAAGGTATTCCAGACTCGAGAAATTACGTTTCGTCGCTTATCAATCACGTTGTTTAAAAGAAGAAAAAAAAAGCAGAAGAATGAGTCGAATATAAATTTATAATAATAAAACAGCGTTCAATCGTCGTCCATATTCTCGTACTTGCCGCATGTTTCGTTTCTCCTTGTATTCTTTTTCTGTCTTTCTTTTTTCTTTCTTTTCGTGTCATGGCAAATTCCTATGCATTTGTATTGTATTCTATACAGGTGTATATTTCCTATTAATGTTTCCTATCTGTAGTTTGACGCGCCGGTGGGTTTTGCTCATCGTCTGTGACTCGACGGCCTTCGACGTGGCAAAACAATTATGAATAATCGCGCGGCAATTTTGTAATGCGTTTGTACACGCTGACTGCTTTTCATTTTGCCCGGCTCGCTTCTCCTCGCTTCCCGCCAGTCTTCTTATTTGCGATCCTTCCTCGTGTTTACCTCTTTAGATTCTCTTGTTTTCCTACCAAATTCCCTCCGTGAATGTTGCTTTGCCGTATTAATCTTTTTAAGTGCCTCGGCGCGTATTTCTTTTTTAACGATTTAAAAACACGTTACAATTTCCTCCTCTTTTTGCGAAAAATATTTCCTTGCAAACGCTTTTTTTTCGTCACTCGTTTCTCTAATTAATACGATAAAAGCGTAATTGCGGTTTGTCGCGTATCGTTTAAACGTAAAAGTTCGTCGAATTCCCCGATACGAAGAGTTTTTCTACGATTAAAATTTCCGACTTTTATCGTAGTTAGAAGATATTAGTTTCTTTCGTTTTGTAAGGAAATAATGGATGCACGACACTCTCTGTTTTATATTATTTTTGTCGAATCGCGTACGATCGTAATAATAGAGATAGAAGAAAATGCATCGTAGATGATTGAATAAAATAATGTAAAACGAAAAGAGGTTGCGCATCTATTGTTTCCTTACAGAAAGAAAAGAAACTTTCGGGACAACCTAATACACGAAGTTTCGAACAAAGAAGAACTACTCGCTTGTTTACATATTATAGAGCGTTTTATAGAAATAGAAAATCAACATACCGATGCAACTTCTCTTTTTAAATTATTCTTACGTCGATCGTGTGGCAGCTTGCGAAATCCTTAATGATCCGTCGATGACATTTTCACCGCTTCTCAGCGAATGAATGATTTATCTCACTGACGCTTCTGCCGTGTTTTCAACGACCAAGCACAAAATTCCAGCGATTTTATTATCGTATAACTTTAATCGTACATCCTCGATCGTATCTAATAAACGGAGGATAATAATTTACGCCGAGTATTATACGAGCGTGTAATTTTCAATTATGACGCGATCGCGTGACGAAGCAAACAGACTCTGTAGTTAATGTAGTTATATCGAAATAAGGTAATAAATTGTTGAAAACATTACGAAATCTTTAAACAATTGGATAATTCATGGGACTTTAGACGACTGACATTCTTCAAAGATAAATTTCGAAGCAAGAATTTGATAATTAACGAACGTCGGTGATTTTAATGATGACAAGAATATCGAAACTGATTGATCGCAATAAAAGTTCGCAATTTTCATCGTAGAAAGTCAAATGTCGTTAAATCAAAGATTTTTCAGAATTAAACGGAAAGGCAAATAATTTAATTCGATAACTAGTTTCATCCGTCCGTAGGAAACTGCCACGAAACCTATAACAAAGTTTCTCGGTTCGTCACGATGGCTTTCAGGTTCGACGTGTCCCGCTTTTGTTTCCCCGTTTAATTTGCGGTCCTCGCTCGTACGTGGATCAAAGCCAAAGAGAAACATTAAGCGACGCTTAATTGCCATTCCGCGCGTTCGGTTAATTGCCGCAAAAACATTTTTGCAACCACGGAATGATCATTTAATTACGCCCGGGAACAACAGACCGGATCAGTTTTATTTTCCAAGCTTTTGTTCCGCGCGTTAGATTTTACGAGTCCATTCGATCGCCACCCTCGCCAGACTATGCCAAACAGTTTACGAATTCAACTCGTTTCACGTTCCCTCTGTGTGCGTGCGCTTTATACCCTGTAAAACGTTCAATCGATATACACTTGAAATTCAATGAACACGCGTAACGTTATTACGCGGTTAAAAAGTAAAAGCAGAATTAATACCGTTGCTTGTACAGTTTCGATCGGAGGTACTTCGTTGAATCGAATTTAACGAAGGTGTACGATAAGATCGTAGCGAGTGTAACGTTATAAAGATAGGAAAGTACTTGTCGGAAGCAAGATCAGGCGCGAAACGAACCAATGAAAGAATATTTCGAAGCGGAGATCGAATGAAAGCTGAAAAACGTGAAAATCGAGGCAATTTATCACGCGCGCCGCGCATTAAAAATTCATAGAGTCGCGCGTTGAAAAGTCGCGATTAAGCCAGAGATTAGGATATCGAGGATCGAGAGGCAAAGATTGACTCAGAAATTAGAGAAACGCGTATCGAAACGATTTCGCAGTATACAAGAAAGTCGCGGAGAATCGTACAAATACGCGAGTGCAAGAGATTGAAACGATGAAATTTCGATCGCGACGTCTCTCGGATTTCGCGTATTTTGATCGCACAGGGAGTAGGAAAAGGAACGCAAAGTCGAGCGACCGATCTTCGTCATCGGCAATCGCCTTAAAAAATTAAGTCCGCCGCGAAAGCCTCTTATCGCGATAAAAAATAGTTTGACCTAAAGAACAGGGGTAAGGACAGAGGAAGAAGCGAGGTTTTCGCCATATATATCCGCGTGGAGTACATCCGATCCTTCCAGCGAGTGGGTCAGACAATATGGTAGCGACAAAGGGGAAATGAGAGGATGAGAGAGACATAGAAAAGGGGGTTAGTTGACGAGCAGGGAAACGAAGAACAGGATTGTCGGGTAAATCGAGTGGTTCTCGTTGTCGCTCGGCTGTCAACGCGTCTTTACGACCTGCTACTTCCTGTTTATGTACTATTTACGCGTCTAACGATTCCTCGCCTATCAACCTATCGACATCCTTCCACGGAATTGCTCGGACAACTTCTTCGAATTTATCGTTACGTCCGTGAGTCGAAAATGTTTTCTTCTCACGTTGACACCCGCTTGCTTTGTCTTATCGTGCTTGTAATATGTATGAAATACTAGTAGCTATGTATTACTTTCAATATTTATAGACAACTTAGATGACGTAGATGTTTATTCTTCTGTCGATTTCCTTTTAAATACGTTTTACGTACGTCCAAAGAGCGATGTTCGAATGTCATCATTTGCCTACTTTAGGCATGCGTTATTTATGTACCGTGCTCTTTTTTGTACAGTATAAGGAACTTGCGTCTATGTTTAAAAATTGTGATTTACTTGGTGCTATCGGCGTGCTTTGTGATACAAGTACTTCTCGTGATGGTATTAAGATTTTAAAATTTTATTCGTACTTCGAAAATGTCATTAGCAAGGGCATAAGTTGGAATTATCGGTAATATGAAAAACAAAACATGAGAGCGAATGTCGAATCAGCGTTCAGTGCTTCGCTATCATATTGTTTGCCTGCGATTAGGGTAGTGTCAGATTGGCGTTAACGAAGCGGAGTGTTGGCGGTGAGTGTTGTTTGAACTTACATGTCGTTTTATAGGCCTCTTCGATGGAGTATAGTATAAGTATTGCGAAAGTTTTGTCGTTGTAACTGCAGTCCAAGTAAAATTATACTCGACAGATCCTTTGACAGAAGTTAGAAGCTTTTTGTAGAACAAGCAAAATTATCATCGATGCAAGGTGTCATTGGAATTCTCTATTGCTAAGGAAATTAGTGATAAATTAGGTAGTCTTATGCTTTGAATATTCGTGCTTATAGAGTTAGAAATAATCAGAGTTGTCTGACCAGGTAGGATCACATTCTACTTAACTCTTCGCATTTTTACCCCTTCTCTATCATTTTCTTTCAAACGTGTAAATTTGTCTCAACTCCATCGTGCTCCCGCAGTTTTGTCTCTCGACCGGTCGTTTCAATAAGTAAAAATTCACGTAACGTGCTGGGAACATTTTTTCTGCGTAAAATCAAAGTGTGAAATTACACGTAACAGTCGTTCCATTTCAACCTTTTGGGCTACGAGATTTTAAGACACAAAAACGTACTTTTGCGCTTTTAAATTCCCCGTAAGTGCACAAAGATCCACAGTCTATTTATTATATTTGTAATATACAGTACAAATGGAAAGCCGATTTTTTTCAATCGTTGCAAGCGTTTCGCTCATTCCAGAAATTCTTTCTAATCGCATACTTCAGCGCGACAATTCCGCATCAACCGTTGTGCCCACATCGTGGCTGACACGAACACGCAATCATCGAATCATTCCCTTTTGTCATAGAGTCGATCGGTTTTTTTCTCCTCGAATTGGGAGAAATTGGTCGACGTCGCATGCAGGCAGCCTGTTTGCACGTGCATTCGCGTATATTCACGGTGTCACGCGGTCAAATCGTTTGCTCGAACCATCGCTGGCACCATAATGGTGTCGTGCAATCGCGCTTAGCTTCGAATTTCGATCGTATACCGCCAAGACTGCTGCTTTTCACTAACGTTCTATATGTTTACTCGTTGTACGTCCTGTCAGCTTGCCCAGTGAATGATGTGGTCGGTGGAAAGCATTTTTAATTTAATGGTATTGACTGTAGAGATGTACATAGTCCACGGTACACAGTCCGGTTGAAAAGTAATGGGATTGCCAATATATTAATTCAAATGCTAATCGTATTTGTATGAATCGTTCGTTTTATTCAGAGTATGTTCCTTTAGCATCGATTTAATTCAATGCCAAATATGGTCAACCAATAAATGAATAGATTTGTGGAGATTTGCTTTTGAAATGGTTTTGAGTATTCCTTCCATGACTGCCTTTATGCCTGGAATATATAATATATGTATTCTACGTTAATTCGTAGCGTAGCGAGTGTTTCATTGGAATTCTCTGTATTAAATATAGAAAGTAATCGTAGAGGGTAAATCACGCGATTATGACGGACGAATGGGCATTGCTATTGGATGTTCTGTGAGAATGTATTACGACGAAGAAATCAGATTTCTACGGCACGTGATCGTCAAATATCAGCCAAGAAATTTGAAATCGGTCGAAGAAAAATTATTTCGACGAAGAATACTCCAACAGTTAAATAGATAACCGACGATCTTGGAAAACGAAACGATCAGCTTAGAAGCTAAAATGATCGAAAATGATTCGTGGCGCAAGAGAGGAGCACCTCTTGCAGAAACACTTCTGGTGTCTGTAAATACAATAATACAATAATCCCATTCCGCTTTTCTCGTTTCCCTTGCCGAGTATTTTTAACCGTAACGCGCAACTCGACCAATTGCACAATCCTCGATCTTCCTCGTCCTCTTTCCTGCTTCGCGTTCTGTTTTCTCGGCAAATAAACCGAGCCGATCCTGGAATTGCAGGTGCACCCGTGCGGACGATACCGACACAACACGGTAGTCTTCATTCTGGCGAAAGAGTACAATTTGAAGAACCTGAGGACAATCCACAGGCTGGATAGACTGACCAGCGGTATTCTCCTTTTCGGTAGAACGCCGAAGAAAGCGAGGCAGATGGAGCACCAAATAAGAAACAGACAGGTTCGTTTCGTAACGGTGTTACGCGAGGGAAACTTGCTAGATCCGCGGCTTTTCCAATAAATACATCGTGGTAAAAGTGCGAGGCTAAGATGTTGGGAAACGTTAGAGCCGGATTGGATAAGAACGAAAAAGACACGTTGGAGAGCGTTTCGTGTTTTGTAGAGATTTACGACTTTTACGAGGTATTATTCGCAAGGGTCTCGATCGAACGTCAACTTTGATACTAAAAGAGAATCGAACGCGTCTCGTAATAATTTTCAGTAGTATATGTAACTTAGAAGCGCAATTTATTAGTTTATAATAATTGCTATATTACTGCTATATTAATCGCTCAGTGGAGAAGTTCGATAGTGTTTAACGCGCTGTAGAGATTTACGTAAAGTCGTGTTATAAGATTCTCAGCGGAATATTAATTTTAATATTGATGGAGTAACGTCGGTACTTACGCAAGCACAATTTTTATGACGCGATATGCGCATAGTTCCATTTGCCATAGAATCGAATATTCCAATAGACCGTACTGATAGCAGAAAAATTATCACGCTGTAGCAGTTCTTTTAAAAGTTATCTCTATATTGGTTCTGAAAGATAAATCGAGAAATTTATAGGAGGATTGACAACCTAGAATAATCTAGTAATATCTAATAAACACCGGAAATTCTTATTTCAGGTTCACAAGCAATACGTGTGCAGAGTGGAAGGCGAGTTCCCCGAAGAGGAAGTGGTCTGTTCCGAGCCGATCGAGGTAGTATCCTACAAGATCGGCGTGTGCAAAGTGTCCGAGAAAGGGAAGGACTGTGTGACCCGTTTCAAGCGCCTCAGCTACAACGGCAAGTCGTCCGTGGTGCTCTGCAAGCCTCAAACGGGACGAATGCATCAGATCCGTGTCCATCTTCAGTATCTGGGCTACCCGGTAGTAAACGACCCTCTCTACAACCACGTTGTATTTGGTCCTGAGAAAGGAAAGGGTGGTAACATCGGGAAGACCGATCAGGAGCTGGTCAGAGACCTGATCAGCATCCACAACGCGGAAAATTGGCTTGGCATGGATGGAGATTCGGAGATGAGCCTGTTCAAGCCAAAATTAGACATGGAGGAACGCGTGTCGTTGAGCAACGACAAGGATGGATCCTCTCCGTCCTCGACGCCTGGCCTAGGCGAGGAGGAACAGCAACAGCAACAGGAACAATCGCTGAAGGTGACGGTAGGCACGCAGACTGGATCAGAGCCGCCGGATTCTAGTTTCACGAACGACAAGATGACGGTAGATCCGCACTGCTACGAGTGCAAAGTGAAGTACAGAGACCCGAAACCATCCGATTTGGTCATGTACCTGCACGCGTGGCGCTACTGCGGTCCAGGCTGGGAATACGAGACTCCGCTTCCGGCTTGGGCAGCCAGCGACTGGACCGAAGAAGACCGATAGTTCCGGTCCACGAAGCATCGAAACGAGCTGTCATCACCCTTCGTATCCCTTTTTGATATCCTAACCCCGTGCCTTCCATCCGCCAGCGAGCGATCTCGACCATCGTACATGTACCCATCCCTGTGACCAGGTCGCTGGACTCGCGAACAAACGAGAGACCTCTCGGTTGGTCCTCCGAGATTGGTGTCGCGTCTGGTCTGCGCTGCTATTCGAGGCTCTTCGCGCTGGGAATATCGCGGTGAATCTGTTCGGATCGTTTTCATGATGATTCTCGACGAATGGCAGGTCCACCCGCGATATTCCGATGTTCTGGATAACGTCGTAGATCATAAACGAGGAAGATTGATCGATGGGAAACTACGAGCGTCGCAGCGTTAATTGGCTTGAGACGGAGCGAAAGTTTGCGTGAGACAGCCTGGAGCTGTTCCAGGAACGAATCTTCCAGGAACGTTCCAGGCCGTCCTTGATCCTTGACGCGTTCATCCGTTGTTCCGACGCGCGATCGATCTAGAACAGAGCTGCACAGGGTACAGTGCTGTTCGTCAACTCCTTTTACACGATAATTTTACTCGCTATTGATATTAGAGAGTCGATACGAAGCGACGGTTGTAGAAGATTTTCTTTCTTTTTTATAATTTTACAACTTTACGTTAAAGAGAATAATCGAACGATTTATAGTTTATGAAATTTGCTCGTAGAATTTCGCTTGTTTCGTTATCAAACTTATTCCACGAGATATGTGACGTCACTGCCCATAATTTTCTCCTCCCAAGAACCATTACACGATTCTGATTTAGAACAATCGATTGGAATTCCTCGTGAATTCCATGTAAATTGGTGGTTTTGTGCTTATCCCATGGGGAAGTATAGATTCTCGTCCAGGATGCACGGATCGATCGTGTAAAAAGATCGAAGCATCGACGTGGAACGGGGCGATGAAACGATCCTCACCGGTTCTGTATACGGGTCGATCGAACAGTCACTGCCACTGATGCGCGCACGAGAGAAGATTGATGCAACTGTCAACCGCGGAAGCTCGAATGGATCGTTATCGTTCGTGTCTTTGATTTATGATGCAGATAGGAACAAGGAAAGCCTACGATCTTTTTTCTATTATTCAGGTGTCCTGCGACTGGGAATCTTTATGCTTCTGATCTCGAAGGAAAGCACGCTCGAAACCGAGTCCCTTTTATGAATCTTCTTCCAGCGAACGAAGAGGGTTCGTTCTTCGTTTATTTTTTTGTTTTTTTTTTTTTTTTCTTTTTATTGGTAAAATATGCAAGATCGAAATAGTTCCTTCGAAATATCATGGGCAATTAGTAACGTTATTTGACGAAGACGATTGCTATTTTATATTTTCTTTTTCCCTTTTATCAAGGGGAATTACATAATGTTTATCAGTTATGTAACAAATGCTTGATTCTGTCGATCGAGAGATATAACGAAACTTTTAAACGTATCATGGAAATTGTATTAAGGAATACCGCAAACCCCTTAACGCAAAGCGATCTACCCTGATTCCCTTAATTAGATACGCCCCGCAGTCACCTTTCCGTAGCTATGGCAAACGATCTTCTGTGTATTTCTTAATCACATTAACCAAACGTAGAATAGCTACAATAACGTCATTCCCTAGTCCAAGCTACCCAGAGGCCCGTAGATCAGCAAAATTCAATCCCACGACTAATAACTTCCATTCTACCATGCTTTCAGCAACATCTTGCCTTTAACAACCGTTCCAGAAATCTCTACAATCACCATCCATCCGCCTGTTCTTGCACAACCGCTCATCATGCAGACTAGAATAAAAAAGACAAGATCGTGATTGAAAATTGCTTAACCCCTCAGCGGTATAGCCGGAGATACTTGGGTCTTTTCATCCGTGGTCTGCGAATGTTGTCAAATATCAAGTATCGTATTTTTTAATTTATATCCAGCGCCAAAAACGCAGAAAATTCAAAGGGTAAAGAGACAATTGCGCTCTAAATTGTTCATTCTGAATTTACTGAATTTACTTATTCTGTGGCTACTGTGAAAGGGTCAAGAATGTTTGAGAATCATCATCGACCAGCGTTCATCCTCGAGAACCGCGCAGACAAGGGGCTGACGTAGGAAATTGCAATAGAGACGCGTCTATTTTTATGGCTGATTATATATACAGGAAACTAAATAGTGGCGCAGGTCCAGCGGCAGAGGTCTCCAACAATAAGCGTGATCTTGCCAGGAGGATATAGCCAACGATCATGCCAAAGAGCGCGAGCGCGTCCGGCGAACGAGAGCGAGTGTATCGGAGATCGAGTGAAAAATAATAAATGTATGCGTGTGTATATGTATGAGAGAGGGAAAGAGAGAGCTTCTTTCAAGCCATATCGTGTACGTGTACCTTGTTCCCGCGCGTCGAATAAGACCGCGTCCAAGTGGCAGGACTTGCAACAAGTACAATCGAGCGAGTGAAATAACGAGATTAACGTCGTACATTATTTTGCTACGAGTCACGTTCGTCTCCTTTAGCGGGGCTATACATAGGCTTTTATCGCGTGCTTGGGATATCTGGAAGAGGTGATGAGAATGATAAAAACCTTTCGGATCTTCTAATTGTTTGAAAGAATTATATTCTGGGCCAAAGATGAAGCTTGTTGTCATTTGATTATAACACATATCCTTTTTGTATCCCGCCGTATGATTTATATTCATTGTTATTCTTGCGATAGAAAACCTTTTCATTGAAGCTTCGATCGATTCTTTTCATTCAAATTTTATATCATCGTGGTAATCTGTCTTTCGGCTCGTCGAATAATATCCGAAGGAGAAATGGAGATTTTCAAGCGGATTTTGAAGCTACGGGCTATGCGATTCGGGTGACTCGGTTTCGTAATAAATTGCGTTCTTTTGGCGAAGTTTTAGAGCAAGTTAGAAGAAAGTGGATCCTAAGGTAAAAGAGAGAAGTGCTCGATTGAACACGGTTTACATAAATGCTAACAGCGTTAACGTTGAGATCGCAAGAAGGGAACAAAAACCATCTTTTATACGAAAGCTTTGTAACAATAGCGAGCTATTAAAATAAATTATCGAATGGGAGAATGGAACAGGATGAGAAGACATGAAAAGACAAAAGGAAAAAAGTTCTCGTTACCTCTCCGGATTCTTGTAAGCAAGAGGCAAAACAGAGATCAGCGAACAGAGATTTTAGATAGTTAGAAGTAGGAGGGAGATAACGTAATAACGGACCTATCATAAAAGACAGTGTGTGCGCTTACTAACCCACCGGGATAGCTTGCGGCGAGAGCCGAAATGGAAGAAGAGAAAAAAAAAACAATATAGCAAGCTATCCTGATATTGTAACAGCTAGCTTAATTTTATTTAAGTAAAAAAAAAAAGAAGGGAAGAACTAACTCTCGACTATATATCGAATGAAAGAAAGACAAAGAGAAAAAAGGAATAAAAAAAAAAGAGAAGAGTAAGGACGAAAGGAGAAACTCCAAAAGACAGTCTCGATTTGGTGGCACAGAGACAAAAGGAGAAAAAGGGGGAGAGAGAGAGAGAATGTATGAGAGAGCGAAAGAGAGTGTGTTTGTGAGAGAGAGAGAGAGAGAAAGAAAGAGAAAGAGAGAGAGAATGAAAGAGAAAGACATCGGTCTGTAAATCGAGCGAACGCTTTTGTATGTATATACATATATATATATTGTATATTGTATACGCACATTATACCGTAATCCGAGCGACATTATTATCTGTATCCGTAGTCAGCGGAAACGTTAGAGCTAGAAAAACTTTTTTCTTGTATAATGAACGAATAAATGTAAAGTATCGTTCGGTATACACATCGTGTGCCAATGTACCCTTTATCTTTTTGTCGATCTTTGTTTCATCGTAGTCGTTCCATCCTCTTTCACACGCGTTCCTTACTTTATTCGATCCAAAAATGTACTTAATAGTATCGAATATTTTAAAAATGATATTTTGCATTCAGAAAATATTCGATGTAAGAAATAATAATGTATACAATACATATTTTGACGCGATAAAAATGTTACGTGTGATTACTTGGAGGTTGAGGTGTACAGGATGATTCAGCAACGGTGTTAGGTAATTTCCTCTGTCATTATTTAGAATCACAATAAAAACTGTATTCTGTGAGTAAAGAATTTATTAAATATTTAGTAATTGGATCACCCTGTACATTTTGTTCAAATATACAGGAACGAATTGTCACATTATATGCTATGATTTAGCGTTCGCTGTATCTCGGATTTTCAGTGAGAACGAATAAGATCGATGTTATTTCAAACAAGATTAGAAGCTGTTATTTTCTTGGATTCCGCTATCGTTGAAATAAAATCACAATTCTCTTTGAGTACCTTTTACTTTAGTTTTACTTTAATTTCCCGACATTCGTCAAATTATAAAGATATCGTAAAATATCGCGTTTCACGTATAGTTTCCATTAGAGAACGAATACTTTCGATCACGCGCTTTACCAAATTATTTTTCGCCGTATTACGGCATATAAAAAATTATCGAATTACCTTGAAAAATTACGTCTGCTTCTACATTAACACAGACACATTACATTTTTCTATCTATTTTATTTACCAGACTATCAAAAGTTGAAAATAATCCGGCAAAATTACATAGGAAATTCAACTACACCGCATCTTGCATGGTTCACCTCATATACACTGTAAAAATAAATGTAACATTTTACAGACATAAATATATTCGCATTTCCTTCAGTCGCTTGTTTTACGGTTGATAAATATTGAAACGTTCAATGGTTTCTAGTTTCTCTACCTTTGTTTTAATTGGACACTGCTTGCTTGCGTTCTTTAATACGTGCTTCTATTTCCGGTCTGAAATGCCTGATCAGTCCCTGAACTGGCCACGCTGCACCATCCGCCAAAGCGCAAATAGTATGCATTTCAATCTGCTTGGTCAACTCCCATAGCATATCTATCTCGTGTATTTCCGCTTGTCCTTGGACGAACCTAGACAGATGTTCATTACATGATTTCCAATATATAATTTATTTCTTTTTTAAATAAAATAAAAAGAGCTAACAAATGGAAGTATTTCTTTACCTTCTCATGATTTTATACATCCAACTTATTCCTTCACGGCACGGAGTACACTGACCGCAAGATTCGTGCTTATAAAAACTGATAAGACGCGCGATAGCTTTAATAATATCGGTCTGTTTGTTCATCACGATCACAGCTGCGGTACCAAATGAGCTCTGTACTCTAACGAGATCATCGAAGTCTAATAACACTGTATCGCATACGCTGCAACATCGTACGAGTAATTAAAGCTGTTAACTAAATTCTGATCGATATGAGCTATATATTCTTATTGCCAATTGGTACTCAAATATATATGTAAGTACCTTTTTGGAATAACCGGAGTGGAAGATCCACCCGGAATCACACCTAACAGATTATTCCATCCACCGATTACTCCACCAGCATGCCTTTCGATGAGTTCCTTCAGAGGAATGGACATCTCTTCTTCGACGGTGCATGGATTGTTCACGTGTCCCGAGATATTAAATAATTTAGTTCCGTGATTACGTAGACGGCCGAATGACGCAAACCACGCTCCGCCTCGCCGGCATATAGTCTATATATTGAAATTTTAATTTTAGAATTAAGACTTTCTATGCGTGTGTATATTTCCTAATAGCGTTAAATATATGATAATTACATACAGGAGCTACAGCGACGGTTTCGACATTTGTGACGGTAGTAGGGCACCCAAATAATCCAACATCAGCTGGGAAAGGTGGCTTTAGCCTAGGCTTTCCCTGTTTTCCTTCGATGGATTCAATGAGAGCAGTTTCTTCTCCACAGATGTATGCTCCAGCTCCTCTTTGCACAAAGATGTCAAAATCATAGCCAGAGCCACAGGCATTCTTGCCAATCAGGCCTGCCTGATAAGCTTCTGCAATGGCGACTTGCATATTTGACGCTTCATTATAAAATTCACCACGAATGTATATGTAAGCTGCGCAAGCTCCCATAGCACGGCCAGCAATTAAGCAACCTTCTACTAGCTTATGTGGATCGTGGCGTAGAATTTCACGATCTTTGCAGGTGCCAGGCTCGCCCTCGTCTCCGTTAACTACCAGGTATTTTGGTCTTCCATCGGAGGGCTTATTCATAAAGGACCATTTCATGCCAGACGGGAAACCTGCACCTCCACGGCCTCTCAAACCAGATACCTTAATCTCATTAATGATCCAGTCTGCACCTTTCTCTATGATTTCCTTGGTCTTATACCAATCTCCCCTTTTCAGAGCACCCTGTAACCTCCAATCATGTCTGCCATACAAATTTGTGAAGATACGATCCTGGTCAGCCAGGGGGCCACCCTTTTTCTAAGAAAAACGATAATAATACAAATCGTTCTATATTTACGTTATAATAATATGACAAACACTAATTAAAGCGGAAATAGAATAAACGCACCTTTCCTTCGGGCGCGGCATCAGCGAATGTTCTTTGCTGCTGACTACTCAACGATGACCCAAGGAAACCTTAAAATCATAACCAAATTTTTTCATTACATAACCTCGTTTCAACGACAGTGCAAAACATCAAAATTCTTCTTAAATATGAAAAGCATCGGAACATCGTTGTTCCATGCATCGTGGTTGGCCTTGAATGACATGAAGTCGTGAATGTGGTCACAAATTAAACACAATAACATCAAAACTTACCCAATTGTCTCCTTGGGACCTGAAAACAACGAACAATGGCACCAGCCATTTTGCCGTTTGCGATCTCGCAGAAATTCGCGATCTCGGACTGTCTACTTGGAAGATCACAGTATAGCCATCTCGCAGCGTATTCAAGAAGCAAAGTAGTACAGAATTGAATACGTGTTCATCACTGTTTTGTCGTCTACTCGTCTGTTTTCATGAAAGACTTACCGTAACCGTTTCGAGCGTGCGTGCGTGAGTCGAGACTGTGACTCGAGTCTCGTAGCTGTTGTTTGCTATTTGTGAAAAATTGGGAAACTCGACGGAAGTTCGGTTTTCTAGCCTAGTCATGGTCCTTGGCTATCAATAGACACCTGTCTAGACGACAGTGACGAAAGCAAGAACGTTTGTCTTGGTGTAATCAATTGGAAACAATATGCCTTCCAGGAGAAATAATTGTGACCTGCTGGCCAGGGTGAATTTTCCACTGTATACTCTGCAAATGTTGACGGGTAGGCACATCCTGGTCGGTGGTGGCGGAGGATCCTCGAAGACCGGGGTTGCTAATGGCTTTGTAAGAAACCCTTCTTTTTTAGTCATTCTTATTTATCAAAAATGAGATTAATTTCATAATTTGTTTAAATTGAATCATGCTTCGTGAACAGGAAATATTTGAATTGTCTCACAATGGGTATCAGTTCATCGCGGAGGAAGTAACCAGACACGAAACAGGTCCCAGTGTTGTTATGAACTGTACAACTTACAATGATCAAAAGAGGATCTGGATTGCAGCTGGTCAAGAGAGTCACTGTCAGCTTTACGATGTGAGTAGTAAAGTGGTAAGCGTGAAGAATGGTAAGGTTGTTAAAGGAGCCAACAGCAATTCTACGGAAGGCATTAGACATAGAAAAAACATGGATAAAGTAGAAGAAACTGTTATGCCTGAAGAAAGGATAGAGGAAGTTAAGGATGACAATTCAAACATTAAGAGCAAGAAACTTCAATTGATAGTAAAGCCAGCAGACAGTGTACAAACAGATTTCAGGTAACTATATTCTTATAAAAATGCACAGTCTCTTAAAATAATTGTTCTAAATATGAAAAATTTCTACAGCCAGGAAGAACCACTTCAGAGGATCGTTAGAATAAATTCAAATGGAAAATTCATGGTCACTGGTGGCACGGATGGTCATATAAGACTATGGAAATTTCCACAATTACACAAACTACATGATCTAGATGCTCACACGAAAGAAATAGACGACATAGACTTCAGTCCAGACAGTACACTGATCGTAAGCATAGCAAAGGATGGCAAAGCGTTTTTGTGGAATGTGAGCAATGGTTCTAAATCCAAGGACTTAACTTGGTCACCTCCAAATGGATTGAAATATATGTACAAAAGGTGCAGGTTTAGAAAGCTGGAGGAGGACAAATCAAAAGCTCAACTCTTTATGCTCTCCAATGCAGTGGTTGGAAAGAATATTAGTTTTCTCCAAATGTGGGATGTGGAATCTGGAAGTGTTGTCAAGACGGTACCATATAAAGAAACCCTGTCTGCTTTGGCAGTGTCGGACGATGGAAAGTTTGTGGCAGTTGGAACAATGTTCTCTGGTAGCGTGGATATATACATCGCATTCAGTTTGAGGAGAGCTTTGCATGTACCTGGTGCACATAGTATGTTTGTAACTGGCCTAGAATTCCTACCAACCAAGTTAGATGGTCCTACTATCGCTAGTAACACTGAAACTGCGGTTGTTAGCATTTCTGTGGATAACAAAATTTGTATACATAGCATACCGTTCAGACGTAAGTAATTAAATAATCTTTTTACTTGTCCTTATGTCGTTTTGGCAATCTTGACGGTTGACAATTTTTTTTCTTATAGACACACTACCATTCTGGTTCGTTATTATACTGATTGTCCTCAGTATTTGTGGAGCGTTCATCTTCTGTAGTTATCTCGGAATATGACCTGCGAGAATATACTTTCAATACCAAGTACTTTTTTTAGGATTTTTTAATATCATACATCGAACTTTCACAGACGTGTTTCTTTAGTTCATAAATGTTATCGATAGTACGGGATGGAAGGTGTAATAATCTGTTCGATTTTATGAACACGTATGCACGATTTTTGTGACAATAGACATTACTACCTATAATTTGTTCGGTAGTAAATAATTCACGTGCGTGATTGTTAATGCGTTTAGAAGCTCGTTCGTTCAAATAACGTTAAAACAAATGAAGTGATGCTGCAATGAGTGACTACTTTACATTAGATAAATTCTTTGATAAACATAATTGTAAATAGATATCTCTAAATAAGTTTGTGCTTGGACACACAAATAGCTACTTTCACTTCTCACATATTTCTTACGCTTCAAGACCAATTTATACGATTTATTTTGGTACAGATGATTCAACTCATTTTGACCTTTATTGCATTTATGTGAATTGTGTCTGTACATTGCTCACATGTAAAACTGAATATAGATATCGAGCGCGAAGTGTTAGTATACGTCATGGTATTGAAGTTTTAATTTTATTCCATTCTTTGATCACTATGTTCGGAGAAACATATCGTGATTGGTCCGTCTTGAAATTTAGATTAAGCCAAACTGGTTACGTATAAATAGTACGCATGCATCACATAAAATTTTATCAATTTTATAATGCATTTCATGGGAAACAGTAATTTTCCATTCAAGGGAAACGTTGCCATAGAACAAGTACTGGGCAAATAAACTTTGTTAAGTTGAAAATCAAACTTGTACGTTTTTACTTTTCCTCTTCCGATCTTTTTAAAAGATTCTATTTCAGATTTTTATTGTTATCTAAATAAACAAATTGGGAAAATTTAAATAAATATAAACACATAATTATGCAAAAACAGAAGTCAGAAAATGTAAATAAACGAACCAAATATGTAAACAAATGAGAAAAATCTGGAAGATAAGTACAAGGTATTTTTATTGAGAAGCAAAAATTAAAAATTCCGTTCCTGTTTGTCAATTCAAAGAAAGTGCAAGGAATGTTTGCTTGTTTAAGCGACGATCCAGGACTCGTGATCGAAAAGGAATGTTGTCCAAAATGGAAAGGAGCAGCCCCCCCAGGGTTTTCCATGGGAAGGGGAAGGACGAGTCAGTAATGACATTTTACGACCTTAAAGTTGGCGCCTACCAATGACTCTCAAGGCTGTGGAGAACGTATCGTCATGTCGAATAACTAAATCTCCTTGCATTCGAAAGTTTTCGAAATTGACTCGTTCGTTTTTCACTTTTTTACCGTTTCCTTTTTGCATCGAATGGATTGGCTACCATGTGAGATGTTACGAAAAAGCGCTCGAAGAGAGAACGTTACAACTAAATTATATCGTAGAGGAAATGGAATTTATGCTTTAATCTTTTTTATTTTTTATCTAAAATATGTATTAACTAAATATTATTTTAAGATCATCAGAGAATCAATTCTTGTATAATGTCAAAAGCTAGTTTCAAGAAAACAAGAATGTAAATGATTAATTATTATTATTATGTTATTAAAAGACGAGGTTTTGGAAAATATTGGAAACAGGTAGAAAAAGTTTCGATTTTATGCAGGCTAATTCCTTAATCGCGATACAATCAGAAAGGATTCTACATTTTCGGCTTATTTGTCACGACCTTGTCGATTGCATCACGATTTCGAAATCTCTTTATATATTCAACAGGTCTGGAAAAAAATTCGGAATGTCCTCAGTTTCGTACAACGTTTATTGTGAAATACTTTAATAAAGACTCTAAGAATTACTTAATTACTCTCACGCGTCTCTTAAGCACTAACGTTAACCAAGTGTACGATGTACACGGTTCCACGCGCCGCGACGATACCGATCGATGGATCAATACGCACAACGTCCCGCAGAAGAAAGGGATAAGGATCGGAAGGGCAAGGATACGGTGGTTATGTACAAAGATGAATAAGCTTAATCGAAGAACTTGTTCCTCTATGCTACAGAAAAACAACCCCTTCGTTCTCTTTTCACTTCTTTCGATCACCATAATCGACCACAGAAACGTTTCGCGAACGTTTGCTAGAGGGAACTCGGACCCACGATGGTCTTCTGTCACAATAACACGAATACTACGACTCAAGAATCCTACGACAAATGGTAATTTAACAGTTATCCAATTTATAAAATTCCGTTCCAATAATATCACAATAAAAAAAAAGAACATCTCAACTCACGGAGAATTTCTAACTTATCTGCATATAACAAAATACATCAGAATCTTATTGCACTTGTTTCTCGTTTCAAAATTGACATCAACCGGGCAACGTCAAGTCGATTACGGTAAGAGATTTCTCATTTCCGTTCGCGACACGTTTTCCGCGCGACGGTTCGACGCGTGTTCTCCAAGGAAAAGCCTTTTGATGCATTGCTTTAGCGCGGTTTCTCTTAGGAACACGCGCCACACGATCTATAGATCTCTACCATGAAGTGCTCATTTGTTCGCGGTGAAACCGTCGCCAGTAGGATCGAGCAGCCACGGGTAATAATTCGGGCACTCCATGCAAGTGAACAAGCGAAGAGTTTCGCCAGGAAGTTCTCTGGTAGTCAAGGGACAGGCATTAGGCAGAGAACAATAGGGCTGGCCCTTCTCGTCGCAGGTTTCTTTCCAATCCTGGAAGTCCCTCAGTGCCGAGAGTTCCGTCGGATTTTGCATCCACTTGATTACCTGCAAGTAGTACGAGAAGGTATTTAGTCGGACGAGATTCTAGGCAAATGTTGGCTGAAATAACTTGGCCATAATGTCTTTTTCTCAGCTCGAAATAGAAAATTTGAAGTAGGAAGTTATTAATAATTGAATTATTTGAAAAAATATTATTTCTTTTTACAATTTACGAAATATCGTTTATGTGTACCGTTTACTATGGAAAAAGGATTAAAACAGTTTTTAAGTTGTGATACACTTCTTGATAAGACATATAAATGACGTAAGTATAAATGGCAATGCTATTTCAATTATCCGTTAAAAACGCGTTAGTTTGTATTCAAACAATCCCTAAGTGAAGCAAATTGACTTGTATGAACGTGAATTTGAATTCAAGTAGGTCGACTAATCTGAGAAAAGATTTAGGTTTATGTGTTACGAGCTTGTATTCACTCGATTAGTAGTAAGTAGAACAGGAGCGTATTTGGTCAGACGGATCACGAATTTAAGTTCTGACGTAAGTTACCTGTTTGCGGTGTTCATAATTTTCTGAGATTTAGAGAGATTTGTTATCGGTTGGTTTAAGATGGTTAGCTTATTATCGAGCCATTTGGTCGATCGTTTATATTTAATTCCATTTTTGAAATTGTCTCGAAATCTGATTTCACGAGCAAAATTGACACCGACTAATTTAATCTAGCGTTACTGTCATGTGATTTTCTAATTTTCTTCAATGTAGTAAGAAAGATACTCACATTCAATCTACCGTTTTTATTATAAGAGTAATCAAAGTAGGAATCGCGTTCGAGAATCGAACGAGAACGAAATTAACACAAATAATTGTCGGTGGTCTACGGATCGATCGTATAAGATCCTACAGATACAGTGGAACAGTCAGAGAAAGACAGAGAGAGTCTGTATCGCGTGACTAGATTGAAAACGGAAAATATATCGACGTGAAACGAAATAAATAAAAGCAAGTCCGAGGCTTGATGGATCACGAATGAGAAACGTCGTCGTGATGCGGCGAGATTGAAACTGACAGATAAATTGGAGTAAACCAAGGGACTCGTAACAACAGTTTCGGTGAATATCTCGGGAATTAAATGTAACCTTCGATTAACTTGTTTAAAGGGGAGACAACACGATTCTCAAAAACGCTTTAAATAATTTTCAGGTTTTCCAATAGTTTAAAATATAATTTTTTTTGCATAATACTTAAAGTGTCTAATATCGCGAAATATAATATTTTTAAATAATATGTTGTATTTTCATCTTCGTGGTTTCGTTTAAAATTTGCAATAAATGCTAATTAAATCAAAGAAGTTTCGAAAACAGTTCTTTCCAAGAAACAAGTACCGAAATACAATTTCTTCGAGTATAAACCGCTATTACATCCGCCGTTTACCCAATTATGAACCAACTCGTATCGCACGGTATTTCTAGGCAATTTCATCCTCCTCGATCAGACGTTTCTCCAAATCACGATCAAACATTCACTCACCTGAACCATGGTAACGAAATACACGTCGCTCCTGGCCAACATCTCCTCGATGAACTTGATCAATTCCTCCCTATACTCCTTCTTGCTCTTCAACCACGAGGCATGGAAGTGAAGACCAAGCGGTGCCCTGTTGCTGTTGAAGTGCCTATTAAAGTTGTGTCTGAGGAGCCTGGCGAATTGTTCTCCGGTCTGAATGTTCGAGCAAGAGTCCACCATGTGACAACCAGGCAGGGACTCGTCGAAAGTGGGATCGTCTCTTCTGTCCAATTCGTTCATCACCATCTCCCAAACAGGATGCGATCTCGACGGACAGTTTCCACCGTTTCCATTGCATTTGTGTGGCATTCTGAAGTACAAGGTGTACGGCCAGATGGGTACACGACCCAACGAAGCCGTGATGGAGGCGTCGTAGACGAAGAATTGGTCAGCCATCATTTCGAATTGTTTGTTACCGCCCACGCGAAGATACGGAGCCCTCATTCCGATAATAGAACCGTCGGTGATGTTTGCGAAACGTTCTATGATTAATCTAGCTCCAGCCATCTCTGCCAGCCAGTCGTCGTAGGTTCCCTGGGTCCAATATTGTGGATCGTCTTTGTGGGTCAAAGAGAAGACCGCGATTTCGTGACCACGACGGTGAAGGTCTTGGACGGCGGAGTAATTTGTGTACTTGTGAGAGACGAAGAATGTGCCTCTGATCTGGCAGCCATTAGGGTTTTGACGTTGGCCATTGAAGACTTCTTCGTACAAGTCGATGTTATCTACGTTCACGGCTCCGTTGAAAGTGATCGTGATCATTTGGGGTACCTGGGACGGCTCGATGTTTCCGGGGATCCTGGTTCCGTCGGCGGAACAGTAGCAGTCGGGGAGCACGCATTGCGTTGGATCGCAGTCTGGCGCGCGATTTGGATCGGTTTCCACAGCTGCGGGGCAAGATGTGGTGAATTAACAAATAATCATTAAGGAATTTTGAAGCTAACGCGAGTCTTGACACTCTTGAGAGGGGATGTATATCTCTGATGTTCAATTTTTATAGAAAAATTAAAACTACGCGTAGTATCGATACATTGTTGGTCAACGACGAGCATATGTGATTTGTACGCGCGTCAATTTACATAATTATCAAGGTATAAAATTACGTAAGTCATCGTCACGACGTTGTTTATTGTAGTGGACGTTTCGCGTTAAAGTTAAATTATACCTTTTTTTCTTGCGAAGAAGTTCGAATTTAAAGGATTGAAATGGAAAGCTTCCACCGTAACGTATCGACAGATTTTCCCCTCGCATCAACGCTGAAACTCACTGATTGCTATGCCTCGCTATCCGTACTCGTGACCAAAAGAAGCGCGGATTGCGATCGCGAATCGATTAAATCGACACTTACTGCACGCGTTCTCGTCGGATTCGTCCTTGCAGTCGGGTTTACCGTTGCAGAAGAGCTCCTTGTCCACGCACTCGCCGTTACCGCACGACAATTTCCCTTCGGGGCAGACTGGTTCGTCGGTCCTCAGGATGGGCAACACCTTACGTGGCTCTGCAAATGTAATCCTCGTTAAGGGGCCGACTTGTCGGCTGATACGCGACAACCAATCGCTACTACGGGATCATTGGCGTTCACCATAGCTGTAACTTCTACTTTTACTTCGCCCAATTTATGTACAAAAGATCGTGGCGCGCTCACCAGTGGCGCAGGAACCTGTGACACTACTTGGAGAAATATATTACCGAAAAGATCGATCAACCCTCTATCAATGGGTATAATACGTCTCGTAGTTAAAACTACTTACAGGATAGGATACTATGATATTAGAGTAATCGATTTATTTTCTGCATGGAAAATCTTTGACAGGGTTAAAGATTGTTACTGTGCGGGATTAATTGTGACCCAAAGCTACGGTACCTCGCCAGCTTGGATATTAAGTATCGGACTAATTACATTTTGTACGTCCAGTTACGGTTTCCTGCCAGTGTAATCTGGTATCTATGTACATGTGGATTTTATGTACAGATGCGGAGAGCTTTCTTAACACCCTCGTGACTGTCTTCGGTCGTGAATATAAACGAAATAAACTCTGGAACACGATAGTGAGATACCACGTTCCTTGCTTGTTTCTGTTTGTTCGCGTTATTTGTTTGTCGTTATTCTGGCTATTTGTAAAGGATATACACGATGGTGGTGTTATTCACGGCGCAAGCTGAATCACGAAGGTATTAAGCAATTTATCGGAGGATTCGGTTTGGCCTTGCGTTAACAGTTCCTACGCCACTGCGTTCAGCCGGCCTTTTCGTTAGCCTCTCTTCAATTCCTTTTCGTTCGAGGAATTTCCCTCTGATTTCTAGTCGCCTGGCGACTGGAAAAGCGTAGCAGAGCCGACGTGATGGGCGTGACGAAGGAAACGAATTCGAAAATTTAATAAAAGAGAATGCTCGTGAATCGGTCTTGAAGATCTTCTAAAAAGAACCGCAGATTTCTCCGGCGAATTCTTTGCTCGAGAAACCTTCAAGATCGTTGGGAATACGACGGAACGAAAGACACGGAATGGCGACAGACAGAGCGTTGGAGAGACGAAACATCGACGAACTAACGTTGCCCATCACGAGAAGCGGTCACGTCGAGAGTATCGTTTGTTTCGTTGGCTCGCAGCGATTCGCACGTAGCTAATTCAATGATTTGTTACAAATAAGAACATCGACTTGCGAAAGTATCCGAATATTTATAAAAACTTTTCCTGAATATATCATGTACACTATACAAAATATTCCGTATAACGTACGTAATATGTTCATAAATATTTTCTATGGTAAATCTTCGAATACTTTCGCGAGTCGCTGTAAATAAGATGAGAAGAAATATGGACACGCACACATACGCAGGCATTGTTGAGATAATAATGAGAGAGAGAATAGAAATACGTGGTGAAGAGATGGACTGTTGCGAAAGGCGAGAACAGGCAGCGGAGAAATAAAAAGTGAGACGGTGCCTCGACGTGCCATGCGTCGAGAGAACGAGCGCGAGAAAAGAGAATTGCAAGTGGACCAATACACGCATAGATATCCACATACAGGCGCACGTATAAACAGTTGCACGCATACACACGGCCAGCAGAGAAAAAGAAAAAGATACACGGAGAGTATACGAGACTGCTCCGATTTAATTTCATTTGCGGCACTGCGCTTTCAACTCGTAATGCAGTTTGCTCGAAACATAAAAGAAACAAGATAATTTTCGCGCATGAATTACTAACTCTGTAACTTTTCTCTCTTACCTTCTACGCCTTTTTCGTTTCAATCATTCTAATTAGAGGTAATATTTCTGTACCGAGAATTTTAGTTCGCTTGAAATAACGAGTTTATTAAAAATCGGTTATTTTTTAATAGTTACTGACGCAACAACGATCTATTGTTACGATCATTGACGCTCGAAAGGCAGAACACAGGGACGAGCTTGTACCGTGTATTTAAAATCAATCGGCTGTAAAGTAAATAGATCGATAATTCACGGTACGTAGCACGAGCAAGAATTTTCAACATACGGAATGCTCTCGAATATTACAGAACTGTATAATTAGTTAACTTTCTAAATGCTTCTACGATACGGTTCCAATCCAGACAATTTCAGCACGCGTTTACGACAAAACTTTGGAGCCAAGAATTTTCTAAGAGAAGAGAAACGTTGCGAACGTTTGTAGATTTTCTAGTAGATGAATTAAGCTTAGCTTCGAAGCGAATCCATCTAACAAATTCTGATCGCGAATAAAACTTAACGCCGTTTAAAGCGCGAACGATTCGATGATCGAATCAGGCGCCATTTGCATTTCCTTGAAACTGAGCAATCGCCTGTTTCTTTTTTTCTCTTTTTTTTTTTTTTTTGTTTCTGCACGAAACCAAATCGGAGCAAACAGGTCTCACAGGAGCGTGAGCAAACCGAGACGCGCGCTTCGAAACGGAAGCGGAGGAATTCGATTCGGTTGCAACGACAACGAGTGAGCGAAATAAAAAAAAAAAAAAAAAATAAAACTGGCTGCAGCGCGAGAAGAGAAGAAGATAGAGATCAGCAGCTGGAAAACGCTGCGTTCGCAAGGGGGTAAGATGAGATTAATCCGATGAGAAAGAGAAAGAAGGAAGGAGAGAATTAATATGATCGATCGCTCGGATACTTCGCACAGGTTTCGAGCGGTAAAAGCGAACGAGTCGACTAAATAACAAGGAGCCGTTCTAAGGAGGCCAGATCGTCGAAGCGAAACCGATCTGGATGTGGACAGACAGAACAAGAGAGACAGAGACAGAATATAATGGGAGAAAAAAAGAGAAAAAGAAAAAGAGTGATATATGCGTATGTATAGCGAGATAGGTATATATATATATATAGAGAGAGAGAGAGAGGGGGGGAGGAGAGAGAAAATAGGAGCGAGATCAGCGATTGAGAACGTGCTACCTCGTACCTGGAGCGATCGCGAAGAGAAAGAATCGTGCGTCTGTCGATGTGTGAGTATGTAGGATGTATATATGGTGTCGATATGTACAGGTGCAACAGCATGTGAGCGTGAATTCTATAAAGCTGAAAGGTCATTGCGTGCCGAGGATCGTTTTCGAGAGATCGATATACGTGACGTATCGAAGCGCGGAATAACTTTATTTCCACGTTGAATCTGGATTTAACAGCCAACGCGAACGGCGAATCTCTTAATATTTTCTTTCTTATGTGATTGGACGCAGATATGGCTGGTTCGCGAAATTTAATCGTTAAACGAGCGTAGTGATCTTCCTTCTTCGGTTGATTTTTGATGATTTTTAAATTCGAAGAATATCGATGGCACGGAACGTCTTAATGGATAAATTTAGACAATTTAGAAAGCAACTAGATTAGAATCGGCGAGATGGAAGAAGCTTGTATATTCGCGGTGTTAGTGATGCGACGTGGTGAGTCGAGAAGATTGCGTGAATCGGTGAGGAAGAGAGCATCGATGAGCTGGAAACTGGGTTAGATCGCGCTCCAGGCACGAGCTTCTCGTCTCCCGAGTTGCACTTTCGCTCAAAATCGAAACCAGTCTCTGGGCCGCGAATCGAAAGTGGCCGGACTGGAGATTACAACGTCTCGAAAGTGGTCTCGCGTGTAATGGCCGTGCATTTTCACTGTGGCGAACGTATCGAACGTTCCCTGAACGCACTTGTGCCGTTCGCGTAACTACGAGATACCGTGACGAGGCAGAAAAATTTCAGCAAACTTACGAATGAATCGCTTTTGCGTGACTTTAGAAAGTATAGAAAACTCGATTTCATTGAACGTTTAAAGTTTAGGTATTTTCGTTGCGATCTTATACGTACTTCGATATTGTACTATTCGAATTTCGTTTGGCTTGCGAGAGAATATTCGTTCTTGGTTAATCTAGTCTTTTCTTTCGTTTTAATTCTAGATTTAGATACTCGTTGAAGAATTAACGAAACATCGATATTGAAAGGAAAAATGAATTCTTCGTTCGTTGATAAAACTCGATAGCTCGATGGTAAGAACGTAAAATTTTCGAGAAATAGAAGGCAAAGAGTTAACGGAAAGGTGTGAAAGACGACGTTGATCGTTTATCTTCGTTTCTGTTTTTCCTTTTTTTCTTTTCTTTATTCCTTCGGAGACGAGAAGAATCGTGGATGAATCTCAGACGTGCGCGAGAATAATCGTGCGTTAGTACTACCTTACGAATGGTGCGGGCTACGTTGCGAGTCTACGAAGGAACCGGCCTTCTCCGTATCTTATGAAACATTTTTCATCGTCCTTAATGGAAGGAGGAAAGAAAAATCTTCTCAAAATGGCGTTCTTTCCAAGGGAAGTGCGTTTAACTGACCTATCCCTACTTTTCTGTTCCCCAATTATACAGAAAATTAATCGAGTAGAAAAGAAGCACGAATCACAATCCTCGAAACTACAAAGCCTTTAACGTTCAACTCCTGAACGATTATAAACGCATTCCCCGAGGAGTAGATACACCGGAAACGGAGACAGGTACGTCGGCTCAACCTGGTCGATACATCGACTTACTCTCGAGCTTGTCACAGTTGGTGACTTTGCCCTTCCAGTCGCAGGTCTGTTTGTCCAAGTCAAAGGCCAGTCCGCTGGGACACGTGATTTGCTTCAGGCCGGATTTCGTGCACCTGTTCGTGTCGGACAGAAAGCAAATCGTTCAGTTATACTTAGCAATCAAAATGAATCGCTTACTCTCGAGTTGGTCGCAGTTCTTCACGTTCGTTTTCCAGTCGCACGTTTGACGCTCGATGTCGAATGCCAGACCCGTTGGGCATCGTACGGTCGCCAACCTGGTCACCCCAATCTCGCTCGCTTTGTCGCATCTGCGATTCAAGTTTAACTCTTTCTAGTTTAAAAAATACTTAAACTCGTGGTTCTCGTGTAACTTTTGAACGGCTTGAAACCCTACGTCGCTGTTATTCTTTTTATCGATGCTATTATTTTCACGGAGTGTTCGTCAGATCGACGATATATAGGAGTATATATCGTCGCGTGTAACAAGCTATAATCCTCTTACAGTTTATAGCAGGTGATATACGATGTACAGTTGGTCGTAAAAGTATCTGGCTACGTTAGGAATCTAAACTAAAGATCGTACTGAAAATTATGAAACAATGGAGAAGAAAGTCTGAAAGAAATCTATTTTTAACAAATATTTATCATCAATCGTGAACGGAATACAAAAGATTCAATGGACCGGATACTGATTGACAGCCACTGTAGTACGTATACCTGCTATGCATAGAACCCACTACTATTTTCTCAATAAACGAACCCACGCAAAAATCAATAAAAATGAAAATGAAAACGGATTCGCGAGGCTTGCGAAGGAATTCTTATTAAAAACAAGCGAATAAATCTTTCCCAAAGAATTTTATAAAAAAAAAAAAAAAAAATTGTAATATAATTCGTACAAAAGGACGAGCGAAGACAAAAGAACCGAAATAAAGTTTCCACGATTCGCAAGAACTCGTTGAATTCTTCCAGGATACGTGACGTTCTGCGACAGGATCGTTCGTTCTTGCTCTGAGAATATTTTTGCCCGTGTGTCCTTGGCGATGAAATACTTTATCCGTTCGAATGAGTCAGGATACACCGTCTGTCGTCATCGGCTGGAAGGCGAGTCCTGTATCTGGTATCAGGCTCGCCTTGAACCTTCCGACGCGGAATTCGATCGCGAAGGAACCGAAGACAGGAATTCGCTGTTCGATCCTCCCCGATCGATCTTTCTCGTAAATACCGCTCCTACCGTTAACTTCACTGACCTTCGGGGTTATTTACGCGCTGCGGAATCGACTATGATCCATTACGAAGGATCGTGACGTCTTTGATTCGTATAATTGATTAGAAACGCGAGATTTTTCTTTTATGCGAAACGTTTACTTCTGATTTTAAAGACGGCGATTTAAAAGAAGGGATTAGGCAGGACGATTTAATGAAAAATTACCTCACGACGTCACGGCAGTCTCCTTCGACGTTCAATCGGAAGTATTCGTCTCCTGGCCTGTCCTGGCATAATTCCTCGGCATTTGCGTCAATTCCATCGGCCCCTTCCTCGTCTTGTGCTCCGACCTGGGTTCCTGAAAATGAAAAAACGCTGTTAAGCGACGAAGAAATCCTTTAATGAATTTACATGGAATTCATTTATATGAATTAATATGAATTTCGTTTAAGCGTAGAAGAGACTCTAACGCGGATCTACACGTTCTTAGTAATTACAGAAAGAAGAAAACTGAAATTCGTCGCTTCAACGGATTTGCTACTTCTGGCGTTTAGGTGCAATCGTAAAACGTAACGAAAGGAAAGCAATTTTTGTTTGTTTCTTATCTGGAAGAAAAGCGATCTTCGAAAGCGAGGAGATATACCACGCCTCGTTTTCCGGCTTTGACCACTGACAATTACGTACTTTCTATCATCGATTACATAAACGTCTCTCGATCCACGAGCACAATCTCTAACGTGACTTTGCAACATCGCTCGTTCCTTTCTTCGTCCCATTAAAGAACCTAACGATAGATTAGGTTAGACACGATTAAGTTTTCCTTCTTTTATAAAAGCGCACAGCAAGTTAAAAAATACTTGGTTTATTTTTCACTCGTGTTTTCTTTCCCCCCTTTTTTTTCTTGTCGATCTTGATAGACGGAAACATGTAAACGAAACGAGAAAATAATCTCGTCTCTCGATCGTAAATATCTAAATCTTAATGGACACCGTTTAACGAATACGTATCTGCTGTTTTGCATCTTCGCGGACCTCCGCGATTAAAAAAAAAAGAAGGAAATGACACCGACAGAACGGTTCGCGTGACATTTGAATAAAAAGGGCACAGATCGGTATTGTGAGAATCGCGTAGGGAAAATGTCGCGATCGTTGGAAGCTACGATCTCTAGAGATCGTAAACCGAACACGACGGGGTCGGTGAACCCCCGTAGAAGTAGAAAGTCCTGGAAATGTCAGGGCAACGAGACACGAGTGGGGAGAGAAGCGACAGTGGTTCTCTAAAGTAGGTTCTGTCTGTCTCTCCCTCTACCCCTCTTGCCATAATCGAGCATCCTTGTTCGAACAAGCCTCGAACGTGCCTTCTTCTTCATCCACGATCACGAATCGTGATACGTAATCGTGATCGACGCCACTTCCGGGCAACTTGTCTTTGTTAAAACTTTTGCATCGGCCGAGACGACGGTATTACGAATAATCATCTTATTAACGAGACAATAAGAGAATTATTTTTTTAAAGCGTACGAGTTTTAGTTTATCGTCGGGAAGTCTACTTTTAAACGAAAGTTTACCTGTTGCGAATAATATCGAAATTGTTTTCAATGTTTCAAGTTTGTCAGGATTAAAGAGTCTTTCGATTTTCTATTGAAAAAAGAATTTTGGATCGTCAGTCTGGCATTAACCAGTCGAGGTATCGCGATCGAATGGACGCAGCTGTACCCTAGGAACCGTTTGACATGTCTTGTCGCGGCGTCGATCGTTGAAGTCACCAGAACGTTCATGGCGCCGAAGAACTTATCGATCTCGAGTCATTTAAGGCGACTGTGAAACTACCGCAACGCTTTTCAGCCTTTGTTTAATTTTTGTCGATTAAAAAGTTCTATTTCTTAAAAGAAATTTAAACGTGATTAATTGAGAAACGATTCTCCGTCCATCGAGGAAAATTAGAAGAACGCGAAAGTCGTCTACTCTAAAATTATAACAGAAATCTTGCAAAATCGAAGTGTAACACGGGTTGTATATTATTCGGAAGAACGAAGGAACGATAACGTTAAACGACGAGCGATCCTCGAACGGAAAGTTCTCGTGGAAACTCGTTTCATCCGAAGGAAATTCTGCAAACGTCGAAAGCAACTTTCACCTGTAACAGGCATTTGAAGAATCGGTGCCTAGAAGGCCAGGTGTTTCTCCTTGACGAGAAATCATGCTTATCATCAAAGATTCTCCATCTTGCGATCAAACTTTCACCCTAAACACGATATCCCAACGTTAGCGAATCCCCTGCTCTACTAAAAACTCTTTAACGAACAAATAAATTATCTAAAATCCGACATGATCCAATCTCAACTACCATCGAACTTCCAAGAACTCTTCAGAATTTAATCCTCCAACTCCTAACACTCGCAACTTCCATCTAAATTCAAACTTTAAGATAATTCCTCGGATCTTGATCCAAAGCTTAAACGTTCTTTGAATAGAACTTGCTAAAAATCTTGAGAAACCAATTTGTCGCGTCGATGTTTGATACGGATATTGTGAAAACCGCGGGCAAACGGAAATAACGAAGACGTAGCAACAGTGTGTACTCACCGGCAAACAGAAAGAGGGATCCAAGAAGGAACAGGAACTTGGGCGACATCGTGGCCGCCGTCGTCGTCGTCGCCGTCATCGTCGTTGTCAGGACAAAGAGCGTCTGGACAAGCCGCGCCCTCTCGCCCCTCTATATGTGCACCACCACTCCTTCCTCTTCGTCGAAGGACTTTCACCATCCGGATGGTGCTGCCACCTTCCCTGCGTCGTAAAATAGACGGAGACCAAGGGTTCCATTCCTTCCGTCTGTTGATGGAGAACGAGAGGGGACCGTGGAATTCCATTTCGTCTCGATCTTCCTTGTCTCGCGCGATCCAATCAGAGGTTACTACTTGCGGTTTTTGACGAGAGATCGAGAGGAAGAAGATGAGCGATCGTTTCGGAGTTCGTTCGACGCGATTGGTTATTCGCGTGGCCCGAATTCGCCTGGTTTGTTCTACTTTCTTCGATATTTGGTTTTCTAACCATTGTTTCCACTTTTCTTTAAACGGAGAGCTCGTTCGAGAGGAAAGGCATGTACACGGGAGCGTGCCATGAATTTCTATTACCTTGGAGGAAGAAAGATCGGTAATAATGGCAAAATTTTCGGTCTTTTGAGGAGAATACGTTATAACACGTATAATGCGTTAAAATAATTTATGCAACGTACGGATAACTTACGAGAAATTTGCAAGCGAAAAACAAGAAATATCGTTCTATCGTTCAAAATATAGTACTTGTTACATAATATTTAATGAAAGAACTCTCTGTTCTATTCTTTCAATTCTTGCTTCCAAAATCATATGAATTTAATTACTAAGTTTCGCTGTTCGGTCGCGATTGACTGCGCTCGTTTCCTAGAGTTCTGGACAAGTGGATCAAATTTATTACGGAAAATGTAGTTCGATCGGGGGTCTGCAGCGTATTCAAGGACCGCGTTACAAGGTCCCCGTAGAAGTGAAAACGCGTTTTACGCGTCGTTTTACGGCCTCCACGAAAATATCGGCTGACAGCGGCAGTTCTAAAAGGGGGCGACGAAAAATGGCTCGCGCTCGTAAAACTCGCGATGAAAGTATCGTTCGCGTGGCCGAGTAACTTTCCACGGAAACTGTTCTGCATGTCGCGTTCATCGACGCGACACAAACCTTGAACCTTTCCCCTTTTAGCGTAAAATTCGACAACATACGTTCTAACGAATTTTATACCGTACTTTCGACAAAAATAATTCGAAACAGAATTAACTTTCGAAAAAGAATTCGTCGTTCCCCTCGATTCCTCTAAAATCAAAGCTTTGGAAGACTTTGATACATCGTACCACGAAAGGACCTATGGAAAACTCAAATTACTTTTAAAACACGCCACAATGGAATCGTCGATTCTCCGTGCAACGTTAGCCATGCGTACATCTGTCTTATAAGGCAAAACTTTGGATGGATTCTTTGTGTCTCCGTTTCTATTTCGTACCATTTTACCGGTGCCTCGCGCGGCTGCCTGAATTATTTATTTACGCGGTTGTAACGTTGCTTGCCAAATAATTCTCATCCCTCGTTCTTCCACCCCTTTGCCAGACAACCACCGGCTCTCCTGTATTTTCTCCCTATCGTTGTCAGCGTGGCACGTTTGCACAACGCGTTTATTTATTCCTGAGCTAAGCCAGGATGCACCGGGTGGTCAATAAATTTGCAGTTTGCGCGGTAAAAGGTTATCGACGTCTCCGGCGAAATAACTTGACGGGACGCGCTATTGCGTTAGAGCCACGCTGCATACCGCAATCCACGGCACAACCGCGCTCGTATTGATTCCACTTTATCGATAAAAACCATTTCCATGTACGCTGTTTGTCCGCGAGTCGCTCATGTTCGATATAATTCTCGATGCAACGCTTTGATTCGAAATATCGCCGTCATATCTTAGACAGCGATAATCGCAAAGTTTCTTTTATCTTGTATCCGCCGTTTATTCATCTAGTATCTACTGTTTATTTTGTCTAAACATCGTCGTTTGAAACGTTGCAATTTTTTTTTTTTTGGAAAGCAGGTAAATGCAATTAGCGATGTAATTGTAACATTGAATAAGTTCGGTCGATACGAGGCTTGTTAAAATTAAAACGAAAGGCATACGGAAAGATATATTTGCGTGTGATGCAAGGGAAAGCTGCAAACTTATGTTTCGATGTCCTACCAAAGTATCATTCAAATCTATCAAAGGTACATCGTTATCTAGAAAATTTCTATAAAAAGATCCGTAACACCTCTACGCAAAATGACCAATTGGTCATTATGAATATTCTAGCGGTTCTAACGTTAATTATCACTTTTTATACGAAGGCAGATTTCGTCCTAATACGTTCATGAACGAGAATGTACGAGATTCCGTGAAATCGGAGTCAGGGAAACCCGTGAGATAAATTCGCGACGTGATCCGTTCTCGATAACCAATATCTGCGAAAGAAAGGATTTGCGTAGTTCAAAAAACGTCCTTCTTGGCATCGAGATCGATCTAGACTTGCGTTTCCATCGGATACTTCCTGTTTCGCCTTTATCTCGACACGTTCCTCCCACGAACGTCGAATAACGTGGCCGAAGAGGACTCAGAGAGGTATTTGTTCGCCAGTCGGGATCAATAAATCCCGAGATAACACGAATCTGTTGCAGATAACGTTTAATAACGCGTTCGTGTGTTCAAGTCGTTCGTTAGCACGCGTTGAATAAATCCTAAATTCCTAACTTCGCTTTGAAATATATCTAACAATCGAAGCCATGAATTCCAAGGCGGTTCAAGTCCATGGATAAATAGTTCGAGAGAGTTAGTACTTTTTGTCTATCGTTTTTAACACGTTATTTACCTTGTTGATTTTTCACGCGAATACTATTATACGAATATTATTGTATCCACGCGAATACTATTATACGAATATTATTGTATCCACGCGAATATGGTTATATCGTCAACATTGTTATATACATAATGGCTGTAAACTCGTGTTGTTTTGGACATCGTCGAGCAATTTATTCCATTTTTAGTCAGTTTGCGTGGAAAATCTAATAAGATAAATATTTATTAAATTTAATTACCGTCTAGGGACAGTCGTGGCTTACGTCGTCTTGGGTTTCGTGGCTTCGATCGGTTGATGAAGGAAAAGAGCGAAGAAATTGAGAAACCGAGATTACTTGGGATAACGTCGATATATCTGGATGTGCAAAAAGGAAAACAATGAGATTCGAATCAGAGGAACGGTGTTTCGCATTAAGAATGTTGTAAGTCGCTTCTAATTGCAATTAACAAATCTTAGCTCGCTGGTAAACTTCTAAATAGGCCAAAAGAACATAGTGGCGTCGTTAGAAATAACGCACGTATGGAAAGAATCTTGATGTAGACACGATGATGACGATGAATTGCACAAAAATCCTCCATTACCGTCAGATTTCTTCTCTATACTCTTTTTTTCGTGTTCTTTTCTTTGCGACTCTGGACCAATCGAAGATTACGTACCGTGGCTTTTCGTTAGAACGAAATTTCTGGCGTCGTTCGAGTGGAAAGGAGGATCGATGAAGCAATCGAGTGGTCGCTGGAGGAAGAGATATTCAGCTACGGTCCGGAAAGTTGCCTCCGTAATACGCGAAACGTTTCGCAGACTGGCATGCATCGCGAATGTTAATGATGAAACATGATATGCTAATCGATGAGAAACATCATCGTCGGATCCGAGGCAACTGAGCGAAAATGGAGCCAGTACTTTTGATGGAAGAGATAGAGCTAGGTTGTAAATTCAAGCGTTCAGCGACGATATGGTTCGATCTAACTTTAAACTAGAACTATATGCGCTTTAGATATAGAAATAGTTCGAATTTCAGGCTGCAAAAAAAGAAAAAAATACATAATTTGTTCACTCGACTTTGTGTTTCCATTAAATATCCGCGCGAGGTTGGATTGCTTGAATTCAAGCAACTTGAGTAATCCGAACGAGGCTTAAAATTGAAAATATAAATCGAGGAATATGAGAAAATTCATCTGGGATCTGTACAACATTTTATTAAAGATCTTTCGATATATCACCAATGGAATTTCATATTAATGAAAGTGGTACGCGGATGCAATAAACTCAGGCGAAGAAAGAGAGAGAAAGAGAGAGAGAGAAAGAGAGAGAGAGAGAAAAAGAGAGAGAGAGATTTGCATCATCTTCGGTTATAAGATGAAATGTATTAATCTTCGACTTCGTTTTTCTTGATAAACGAGTGGAACGTTCGCGTAGCTCGTAATGCACGCGTTCACGTGAACACGTGTCTCGTGATTAACGACTAGGAAGTAGCCATTTCCTTATTTAATCTGGTAACGGCCCTGAAGTTTCGTGGGATCGATAGAAACGCGACCGATAGAAATCAGTTATGCGAAACCGTGAATCACTCGGTCTTTGTGCTCCTGCAAACTTAATCACGCAAGCCTCTTTTATTTTATCCTCTTTTGGCGTTGGTTTCGTTTCAATCATTGATTTCATAATCTGTATTCCAAAGACATTCTTTCAATAAGTGGATGCACGTCGTTTTGAAAAAATTTCGAAATTTCTTCATAAGTTAATGCCAAACTTTCGATGATTAAAAATTTCTCAGGCGTTGCGTATCCAATTTTTGAGTCGCGAACAATTTTTATACTAAAAGAAAAGCCTTCTAGATACGTAATAAATTTTCAGCCGATGAAATTCGTACAAATATCAATCTTCCCTTAGCTATTAAGAAATGTCCAGTTGTCAGAAATAATTTCTCGAACTATTAAAAAAGATTCTTAATCGTCCCTTGGCAGATATTTTTGCTATTAAAAAAGTCTCCTAATTACGTAATAGATTCGCAACCGCTAAAGAGATCTTCGCTTGAATCTAACAGCTTAAAGTAGCAACCAGAAGATAAATGGTTTTTCGTTTCTACTTCGTTTCACGGCAAGTTACAAATTATTACAAATTGCAAGGCTTACGGTAGATAGCGATTGCTGTTCCCCAACGGCGTTATCCACGGCATTTCTAAACGCGTTCTAAGCTCCGAGTCCTTGACGAGATGCACACGCTAGGATGCCAACGGGGGCACACGTTCACCCGTACAACAAATACAGGGAGCCTCGGGAAACCAGTTTTCGTAGTTCACGATCTTATGCATGCCGTCTCTTTATTTTCTTCTTCTTTTTATCCTCCTGTCTTTTTTCTTTTCCTATTTTCTCCAGTCTTTTCTCAGTAACCTATTCAGTCACAAAAATAACGATCGAGAAAGTCTTCGTTGGAACCTTGATCCTTCAGCTACTCGCTTGACTTTACATCTTCGATGTTTGATTCGCCTTTTTCGCTTTTCTGTCTGACAACTGTGTTCGTTGATTGATCAATTGTTGTTTGTCGGTGGATAAGCTTGTGGTCTTGTACAACGATGATTTATAGAATTAAAGTTTTGTTATGGGTTACTTTCAATCTTCCACGTTGGAAAGGAAGAAAAAGAAACATTCTTGGAGGTCATTTATCTTTCCAACTTTCTTTTTTTTTTTTTATTCCTTTGATCCTTTCACCCATCAACCCTTATCTCTTAACTACAAATGTTCGTGCTTTTCTTATTATCGCAGAAGTACAATCTCTAGGATTGCTTGGTAATTTTATTCATCGAATCATTGTGTTGTAAAAATTAGAAGAACGTTTCTTTCGATCGAAGATACTGCAATGCTGGGGTTTTAAAAATGTTCTAGTACATTATGGTAATGAAATAAATCTTCAGATAAATCTTAGACACGAGTGGTTTATGGTTATGGGTTACTGCTTCAAACGACAGCATTACTGCCAGAATTTGCTGGCATAGATATTCAAATGGGTTATTTAGAAGTCGACCAACTGTCAACTACATTAAAAAGATTACCTTTGTAAATATAATGACATATCGATAAATTCAATATAACAAGCTAATTTTAGAAGACTCGTCGCGGAGACTAATCGCGATCGATCGAGGGGAAAACGTATGAAATAAGTTTTATACGCGAGAATCGAACGCTGAAGGTTATTCGGTTACGTAATTGAATAGCACAGTGACCCACAGACCTTTTTCTCTTGCTCTTTTCTTCTTCCTTCATGCTTTCTACAATCGCAACCTCTCCTTGAACCATCCTCGTGCCTTCTGGAGATCGTCGCCGGATCGAGGAACGTGCAGCTGACTTCAATTAGTGTCCACATCCCTGGACGGATCATCGATCCATCGACATCAAACTGTGTCGTCCAACGTTATCTTCGATGGTTTTGAACAAGGACTTATTCAGGATCGAGATTCTTATCGAAAATCTTTTCTACGCAAGAAAAAGCTGCTTACTTACCTTTTTCTCTGATGATCCATAGAATCTTTAACAATGGAGACAAGTTATAAATCACGATGAATGGACTTTTCATCGGTGACAGGTCGTGTTTTGATGACTTGGAAGTTTCTTTCGTACGAGCTCTAAGAGAATTAAAAAATAGATACCTTTTTTTCTAAATATCGCTGATTTCGAAACTTCCTTCCTTTGAACTTCAGGAAAGTTGAAAATTCTTTCTATTCTCAGTTTAATCGTGGAAATTGCTATTGAACATTTTGATCTTAGTTTGATGAAATATTTTATTGTGCATTACGAGGCTTGTCTCTGGCTTGTTTTGAAGCTTCAGAGAGAGAGAGAGAGAGAGAGAGAGAGAGAGAGAGAAGGAAAAAATAAAAGCAGAAATCGAATTGCGTGAATCGTTGAACTTTCTCCCAACGAAATATTCGTCGCTGTAAACACCACGTTCGTTTTAAAGCAGCGATTCTTCTCTTTCGTTCAAATAGAAAGCGCGTCGAATTTTGATTTATAGACGACCCCCTGAATATTTATAAGATCATCTGAACGCAACCTCTGCTTGAAACAATTCCGAAACCGGTCGAAAACTTCCTCAAACTTTATTACTACCTTTCCTGCTATTGCATCAATTTCCAGAATGTTTACGTGTTGCCATTACCCAGCCCCATTATCTCAAATTTATACGTTCATCTAACAGTTATTAGTAATAATAATAATAACTTCACTCTGTAACGAAAAAGGGGACAAAAAGATAATAAAATAAAACAATTGAATCATTTCATCGAAAGTATTTCAATATTTTCATTTACGCGTATCATTCGTTTCAATAATACCTTCTTCTTTTTTTAATTCCAATCGCAATCGCTTCGCACTGTTATCTGGTAGGAAAATATAACGAAGTGAAAATACCATTGTCGATTCATCCGGATTAGTATTCCCTCTTAATACCAACAGCCACTTCGTATCTTTATCGAACAAAGATAAAATGAAATAATTGACGAAAGTATGTACTCCGGTATTCTCATCGGAAATTGTTCTCTCTACGAAAAGATGAAGAAAGCGGTCGCTGTCGTGGTTAATTAAAATTGCTATTTGCCATTACGAGGCATTTTAGGAAACCGAAGTTTGATTACTTTTTGAGAGACGGAAGAATGGTATGGACAGTTGCAAAGGCTTTCTTTTTGTCGTGGCTCGATCGCGAATGGGAAAGTCGAGTCAACTGAGCCGGTGGCACAGGGTGCGCAAAAGAAGAGAAGCGCGAGGAGAAGGCGAAGTTTCGAAATACGAGATGCGCATAATTATACGCGCCTACTTAGCTGCATCGGGAATGCAACGTAGTCCTCCGTTTTTCTGGCACGCCCCGTGTCTACCTTTCGATCGGCCTTTGTCCGTCCCTGCTGCGACTCCCATTTACGGCTTATGAACCTTATAATCCGCCTCGTCTCGTCCCCTCGTAATTCAACGCCCTCCTAACTGTTGTTTCATCCAACGATGTGACGCAAATTTCGCCTCAAGTCACTGTAATTGCCTCCATCGAACTCGCGACCAATGGTAAATCACGGATAAAATTGTCTTTTCGAAAGGAAATTTCAAAGTTAACTCGAGGTTGCCGAAGTTTCGAATTCGATTGCAGGTTCAAGCAGAATTTTAAGCCTGCTTTAACGAAGCTCTTCCAACGTTTATACTCCGATTTCATTTTTGATTCAACGAAGGAAAAGGCTTGCGATATTCCAGTAACGTATTCCTTCTTAAGAAAGATAACAGCGCCAATGTAATTGAAAGATGTTTTACATAATACGCGTGATATGGACATTTAACTGTATAAAATACGTACTTTCGTGAACCAGTGCATGATTTGCGATACTATAATAAATGTTTGCTTTAAGATAATCATCGCGACACGCATACAAGAAGTGGGCATAAAAATTGATACGATCGTGAAAAACTAATCTCTGGTTAATTTGTGCAGCGTACTATCTGCTTGCTTTCAATTTTAAAAAGTTTCGATATTTTTGTCCCCTTCTTAAATACAACATCCATGATACTATATTGGAAAATACTGTGACTAAAAATTGTATTAAGAATGCTAAATAACGACGCGAAAAGTTAAAGAAAAGTAGACTCTTTTCTACTCCCTTAAAAGAACGAAATCGAAAGAAGCAATTTTATCGCAGACGATACGATGGTATTTATATGGGTTAGATGATAGATCGTGGATCAAAGAAAGGAAGAGACTCGATGCCGATCACGCGCCGGAAGAAGACTCTTTCGTATGATCGACACACACCACCGACGACGTGATTTTCACCTTGACCGTGGACGGGTCATCGTCCATCGTTCTACCTTTGCCGATACTCCTGTTGTCGAGCTTCGAATTTGATGTGGGACACTCGCCTCGGTGTCGTTAACACCGATAATATCGTCCCTTTTTGCATGTGTATAAAACATTCCATTCGAGAAAGTAGGCTAATTTTGGTACTGAATTATCGAGCTAGTCGATCGATCGTCATGAATGTTATTTATAAAGACGTGGAATGAACATCCGTAGTCTACCAACAACGAATCCTTAATTACTCCGATTTTAGCTAAGCGTAAATTATAGAGTGGTCATCCCCGTTGGAAAGAAGAAAGGCGGTTTACCTTGCAGCAACGACCCACGTCAAGCTATCTAAGAAGCTGAGATTCTACGAAAGAGAAAAAAGATAGCGAGGAGAAGAATGGAAAGTTATTCTCGTAGAGAGTGAACCGCCGCTTCTCGACGATTGCGAGACATTATCGCGTTTAATTGTCGTTCTCGCGTTGAATTAGCATCGTGAGAATGCTAACTCGACAAAATTTCTGATGACATTTCTTAAAAGACCACGAGTTAAAGGTCAGCCAATAATTATACGTCTTGACACGACTCCATTTCCTATTATTTATAAATCCTCTATATCCCGTTTTGTATTTCCTTCTTTCGCATTCATATTGTATCTTGCTTTCATTTCCAATGGATTTGCAAATTTTCTTACCTTAATTCGCAACGAGTAATCGGAAACGTTTGAAAAGGTGCGAGTCTTTGTCCGCCTTGTCCGATGACCGAGCAACTCACGTCGATTAGCGATACAGGCGATCTATTAGAGGAAAGCGTGGATCGATGGCGAATCGATATCAAGCTGGCCGTGGCGTCTATTACGAGGAATAACGGAAGGCTGTTCCTGCAAGGTAAACCGCCTTCCTTCTCATCTACGAACAGGTCAGTCGACGCGTGTGCTCGCCTGAGCAGAATTTCTCTTTCGATTCCCTTTCATAGAATCACCGTGAACACGAAGAAACGATCTCTCCTGGTCTGTTCTAACATAAGAATCGCGCCAAAGAAACTTCTGTCGACTATTCTCTGAAATGGAATTAAAATTTAACACGTAGTAATAAAATCAGGGTTCGTATCTATGTTAATTCGTATATTAATTAACTATTTAAAAGCCCATTTTCATTTCGGAGCAATCAATTTCTAAGCTACAAATCAAATAAAATAGGTCGATAGAAAAGCCATAGCGATTTAAATTGCGACAGTGATGTTGGAAACTGAGAGGCAAATCGATGAACCGTACGCTTAAACTTTTATGCCCGCCATATTACGCTAAAAATTTGAATAAGCGATTATGTAAGTTTATATTATAATACGTTGATTTCTTTTTCACTAATTTGTACATATACGTATTTTATAAATTACTATAAACTTACACAAGCCACCTACCAATATATAAGATTTTTTAATTTATGTTTTCCAATGTAAATATCCTACAATAATCCAGGATCCAAACCAGCATGCGTTAATAAATCGTGTAACATTTTTAACAGCGCAAATCGCCATATCTCGAGCCTTTGTGGGCTTCGAAGAATTCCATGTTCCGATAGTGTCACAGGGGGATCAGAATACAGCGATAGGATAATCAAGTTTCATAAACATCCTGCATGCCACAGCTATCGAAATGGTTTCTCAGGCGATAGCCCCTCCAGAGGGACAAAACCTTAGTATTTAAACCCTCCCAAATCAGCGTCCGACACACTTTAATTGCGATACTTTGACCTGTTATTATGCTGGATTCGTGTGCTAAAATAAATCAAATCTAACAGTTCAAGTTTTTATTCGCCTTGCTTATCGAAAATTCAAACGACGCGAATTTTTGTGTCTTCGACGTGACAATGGCACGATCGAGATCGACGCGACGCCGATAGTCGTGTTTCGCGCGACGTCACGTTTGCCAGTAGAATATCGTTTCTTTGTAAAATATAGGCTCGATACATATTGCCCGATAGAAGCAGAGTTCTACGACCATTTTGTTTTCGCTTCGGGCAACGAGGATGTTTAATTCGAGGCACGCGTAGCATGTTGAATCGCCATAAGACGTGTCGCGAGCCAAGACAAAGGAAAAGTACTTTTAAAGTCACGGTCACTCGAAAACGAACAATTTCACGAGTCTTCGCACGATCTGTTCCTGTTTTACCGGTGTTATTTGCCGACATGACGTTCATTTCGAACAATTTATCACGATTCCAACGATCACAGTCGTTTCAACGACAGTTGTTTCGACGCTTTTGGTATAAAACGAAACATTTCGAGGAACTAACTGTTAGTGTCTGGCCTATCGCTCACGTAATCTACTTAAAATTCTGTTGTACTTCCTGTTAGCTTTATACAGCGGCGAATAAAAGTATCGGATGGTACGAAAAGTTCGAAGAATAATCACGATATGTAAGAAATGAACCGCACGATGATAATGATTTACGATACATTTAAATTTCAATCTCGGTAATCCTACTTCATAAAAAATCGAACAAGAAATTATATATTTCCCAAATTTATACGAGATTTTACAAGAAAATATTTATTTTCGTTCATCGCTGTATGCGATCACTAGTTTGGTATTCCCTAATGGAACAGTTATGTCGACGATGTTTTCTCGTTCCTGGAAATGTTAGTTCGTCTATTCAAAAATGTCTGACGCCCAGCTGGAACGATTTACGAAGAGAAACTCTTTTTCGTCGACAATGTTTTTTATACGATATTTCTAAAAGATCTTAAAATATTTTGCTATTTAAAGATTAAGAAAAGAAGATAAAGCCGTCGTGGCTAATCCTAGATGTTTTTAATATGTTTAATCCGTTAATCGAGTTTGTCGATCGAGTTGATCTTGACACTTAGCTTATCGATCTCTTAGACAGAATAATTTTTCTATTTAAGGATTCTTCTTCCTTTATCTATTTTTCTGATGTTAATTCGTCTTTATTAAGTTCCAAGTTCGTGATCATCCAAGTTCCTGATTAGAACGCAACCCGTTAAATGTCAGAAACAGTTAGGAAACACCTTAGAAATAAGACGGCTAGAAAGGTATACTTATCGTATTATTTTGGACGAAACGATGCTCTAGTCAATCTTTCGAATATCGTGTACAGCTTGTCGAACATCGAATCACGGTCATAATCGAAGACATCCCGGAAACCCTCACCGGAGGTTTCATATTGCTATCGCACCTTTCTCCACGGTAAACATATTATTCACTCGTTACACGACACCAAACGCATACTATTTTACTTATACGCGTCGTACGCGTGCATTCTCGTACATTGAAACGCGTTGAACGTTTTTTTAAGCAAATAGAAGATCTCGTTCTTGAAAAACTATCGAATAAAATTTTTAAATTATTACTCTCGGCTTTTACATTTTAATAAAGTTAAAATATAATCTGACAGGGTAATTCGTCGAGATTAAACGATATCTATTATTTATTAAGGTAAACTGAAACTAATTAGATTTCAGTGGATATTAACGAAGCACGAAATTTTGCGTATCGACCGAAGCGATCGCGTGCCAATTTGGGTTTCCAACGTGCAGTCAGGGCGAGTGCTTATGTTCGACTAACGACCCTTCGTTAAAGTCGTTTGACTCGAGGATGTTCGCCTCGTGACTCCATTCGCACCCCTACCTCAAACATTTCCCTTACCTCGATATAATCTCACGTCGATTTCGAATTCTCGAGCCGATATTACGATTCTGTGTCGATTAGCTCTTAAGATAATTCTGCACGATGGATAAATGCATAATTATGCAAAGTTGGTTGAATCACGGTCATGGTGTAATAGAAGCAGCACATTGCACGAAGATACATACACTGTATGTACATTTGTTTTCCACGCTTTCGCCAAGAAATGTTGTGCGATGTCACGTGGAAATCCGGGAGAAACTCAATGACACGCTCTAGAACCTAGTAGCATCGTCCGAATCGTCTCGTAATTAAAAGAATTTCGAATCTTTCGTAGCTTCGACAAGATTTTAATATTCACAGGTTCTGAGTGAACGTTAATTGTAAATCAAGTATTCGTCGATCATCGCACATTTCATAGTTTCCTTGGTACGAGTTTTATAGTTTTTACAGTTTTATTTCGGTAATCGTAATAACGTTAATTAAACATACAAGTAGATTTTAAAAAGTTACGCTTTTCTGGTCTTAATAAAATCGCCCCTGTGTCGACATCAACCTGCAATGACACATCGAAGGTGCAAACGACAGATGCGATATGAGTTTGTCGTTACTTTCTCCGTTAATTGTACCTAATCGGGCGCGTAGTCTCTAACAACCGGATCGTTTCAATAACGAGCACTTTACCGTATTAGCGGTTTTCATTCCGCGATGCTTGCGTAACGTGTTTTTCCTCGTCGGCGCCGAGCCGTTTTCGAGAAATTCTCGATTTTGTAACGCGAACGACCTTGTTCTTGTCACTTTCACTCGGCTCGTCCGCGGACCACGATCGCGATCGTCCGGAGCGAGGATCGAGAGATCGTTGCAGAACCACGTGCACACGCCCATTTGTCTCGCAACGATCGTGCTCGCGTAGACTGAACCCAGGAAAGTCGACCTTGCCCTTGAGAAACGACTTTAAACGCCAAAAACAGCTACCACTGGTCCTTACAGATTCTTTTCAAGACGATCGCCTATTGACAATTTTACGAAGCCAATTCGTTTATGGCAATTTACGCACCACAGTTTCTGACTCTGGCTTAGAAGAGTATTTTGTGATTGTTTCTCTTTAGAATGTCGTTTAAACTACGCGTACCAATAAATTGCAGATGGAACTGATTTATTCGTGTTTTGTGTTTCATTGGTTTTGGGCTCTTCGTCGATGCTCTTCTCTATGCTACGCGTCCATTTGCGAAATTCTCGCATTCCACACGCGTATTTGTCGTTAGTTGGTAAATTATTATATACAAGAAGATCCTACCTGTTCCTCGTATCGGACAGCCAATTTTTGTAAATGTACTCGATAAAAGGAATAATCGTTTTTATCGTTCTTTTCTATAAAGTTATCGATGCTATTGATTCGAATGTTATCGAGCTCAAGGTACGCGCTTTAGTGTATACGATGCGATTGTCTAAGGTCGCCATTACCTTGATTATTGATTCCAAAAATTGAGATCGTATGTATCCGAGGGAAGAAGGTCAGCGGCAATGGAGGCATAACGCGCGGATCGATGCAAGCCCCGGCTCGATTCTCCTTTAAATAAACCCGAAAGGATAATGATTGCAAATTTCAACGCAACGAACAGCCGCCGGTTCCTCTCGAAAACGAGCCTCGCTTTGCGTGTTCAAACAGAGAACGAAACTCGACGCAAACTTTTACCTTTATACATATTCGCAATTATCGATTAGCGGTAAAAAAAAGTCTCTTTCTTTCTCTCTTTCACTATCAACAAAGTTTATTTGCATTTCAAGCAGTATCGAAACTCTCTCTCTCTCTCTCTCTCTCTCGGATATTACTTTTTATCCAAGCCAATTACGACCCTCTCTCTCTCTCTGTTTGGATATATCTATCTCGTTCTATTCAACGGAACAGAAACGATTAGAATGGTATACAACGTTATTCAGAGCATGCTCGTAACGATGAAGTTTATAAGCCGAGTGATCTTTACGTGCATCTATTTATTCGCCTGTTTAAATCAAGTGGTATTCGTTTCGTTATGGTTGAAACACACGAGATCGTTTAATCGCGTAGAAGAAAGTTATTAATATATAATGAAATCACAGTCGATGATCGGTTTTTATTTGTAGAAACGTAATCTTTCGTAATTAGCATACCGTTAACCTGCAGCGTCATCGATATTACGCAATGCTGGTTGTACAGGGTGGGGCACCTAAATGGGAACATTCGATAACGCTCTTCGTCTCCAAGTTGAAGAGAAAAATAGCAAAAAATGTAAAGTTGGTTTTCCATTCGGCTTGAGAAATATCATTCGATCCTGAAAGTTTCGATATATGTACATATATTTAAATGCACGAGTCAATAGTTCTAACGTTAATAGATCAATAAATTGATATCAACGATACATAAACTCTGTGATAAATGTACGGAATAAAGCAATTTAAGATTGCAAGAGCATCTGCTGAAGGCAAGAACGGTGGTCGTTTAATATTCCCGATTCATCCGGCTGGTTCATCCCGCGGAGAGGTCGAGAAACGAACGTTTTCGTGTTGCACGACAGCCTGGGGCCAACCACGGTTAACTTTCGCTGTCAAACGTCACGTAATCCAAAACCGAGGCGGCTGGATACGCGCGTCGTCGCAGCATTATCCGTCTACGGATCCACTCGCATGCGTAAAACATGAGAATGACCCCGCATTATGGGACGACCACGGTTTTGCAACGTGTTCCGTTACACGCTGCTCCCGCTGGCCAGTCACAAGGATTCTCGTAAACATCGCGATCTCGCGAGCAGTGCTGCTCTTTCAGATTTTGCAGACAAACCGATGATAAATTGCTTTCCGAAAAATTACTTTTTCAATTTAGGATAGAGCTTCTTGGAGGAGAAGGTTGAGGTTAGGTTACGTATAGGTTATGTATCGACTCGTTCGGAAGGTCATTTTCTAATCGGAAATTTGTACGATGGTGAAATTGAGATTGAATAGAATCCACTCAACTTTGAATAGATTGATTTTAAAGTTAAAACCATTCACCTTTAGTACGTTTGTGTACTTCCATTCGTAAGTATTAGGACGCGTCCTGTTGTTCGACATAAAATCGTAAGTTACGAAAACTCTAATGTCAAGTTCATAAGATAAAGAACTGTCTTATATTTTTGTGTTAAAAGATTCTGTGCAAAATTTTGTTGCGTCAACGCGTATCGTGTTTATCCGTATTTATAAAAATTTTTGCAAACCGAATACCGTCGTAAACGTGCGTACAGAAGACACGTAAGTACTTACGTCTTGCAACAAGTCGAAGTATCCTTTTATTTGTCTTTCCTATACGGATACTTTGCTTCGGGCTATACGATTTGTAAATAATATCGACGAGTGCACGTTGTTCTCGTAACTATTCAAGAAATATTCTGACAGTTTTGACAAGTCGATACATTCGAAAAAGAAATGTTTAGATAGTCTCGACTCGACTCAGGATTCCATCGAAGATTCCACGTTCGCGTCTTCAATTTAGACGCCTTGACTTTAAAGTGCAAGGCTTTTCAAATTCAATCTTCAAAATACAGAAAGAACACCAAGCACATTTTAAGCAGAAAGAATCGATGTATCGAAAGACAAGGAAAAGACGCACAAAACCAGTCAGTTTTGAGTGAAAGCGTCGTCCGAGGTCGCATAATTAATCTGCTATAATTACGTACAGACATGCGATAATGTTTGGTGTGCGCGTGCCTCCTCAGCCTTGTCTTCTTCGCTATCAAAGAGGTTATACTTCGTGCACCCAGTGAAAGTGATAATAAATCCGAGTCACGCGGCCTCCCGATAGCGAGATTATTCCTTCAAAAATCTCTCAATCCTTTTTCTTACTCCTTATCTCGATTTTTATCGGCATTACATATTAATTACGTAAACACTATATAAATGGTAATATAATAGAAAACGTAAGATACAATTCACCGCCACTTCCATTTAAAAACTTTCACGCCAATAAACGATTCTCGAAATTACACAACCCACCTTCCGATCGGTTATCCAATTTATAGGAATTAGAAAATTATGCGTTTCGTGTAGGGACTGAGATTCCTCTACAGATACTGACGCGATAGTGTCGCAACGCACGTGGGTATCCCGTTACATCTTCGTCAGCGTGCAGGAGGAAAGAATATAAAAAGATGCTCGCCACGGGAAGGACGGCTATTACAGAGAAGAGTTGAAAGTTGAAAGTGACACTCTCGATCTTTCTGCTACTTCTTCGAACGTGGAATCAAGAAATCATTTCCCTTTCTTTTCTCTCTAGGATCGAAGAATACTTACGTATCGAATTAACGAACGTGGCCGTACAAAAATACATCTCTACTCAAAGAATTCGAATTTTCTTAACGTAGTTCCCAAGTACGTCTAGCGCAAGCGACAAAACAATTAGGAGATCGATAATTATCGACCTGGTTCTATCGCATCAATTGGACAAACAGAAGCAAGACTCGTATTAAATTTGATATTACGAATTGACGTGTTATTGATACGATAAAGGGGCGGACTAAGGCTTAAGTATTTCCGGGAGATTATCGAAACGAACGGCCTTCTATTTTCAGTTCATTGATTGAATTTCTAAAATCCCTCCGAATGGGCAGTCCGTCCCTGAAACGATATTACAATAAAATTTGATTTTCAGGTAGTCGTCTATAAAAATACAAACGCAAGGAGAGAGTGCGCATTTGTCAACGACTCTACAAGGTTTACTTAAATTATCTGGTCGATTCTTTTGCTAGATATATACTTACATCGATCGGCGAATATATAAATTTAGAAATTTCACGCTTTTACCTTCATAACGTCGTTCCATATCTCGTGTTTCATTTACGTCTTCTTAGCTAATGTTTCATTTATGGTGTCGCATAGCTGAGATACTCCATCGCGCCTGTAGAAACGCAATTACACCACTTCCTGCGACAGCTTCCATTCCTTTCACCGTGATTACGCCGACATCGGGAGCGAAATACACCGACAAACAAAAAGACGCTTAGAATCAGACAACTGGCCGCCTTGTCCCTCTTTTCGCGTCCCCATGATCCTGACAGTGAAGGTATCTCGAGGACGAGACCTTATTCGATCGATCACGCGATCCTCGAGGCTGCCCACGTTTAAGGACGACCAGAAACTTTCGTACCGGAAACCATCATCGAGAATCAACCAATCGGTCGACGAAGGATTTAAGTTAGCGAGCAAGTAATACAAATAAGTACAGTGGCTCGCGAAAGTATTAACTTGCCAGGAATTTCTCATTCGCTTAAAGTCATCTTTCTCGATTATCGTTTATAAATAATTGTAAGGGTAAACATCGAAAGAAAATTTATACGATTATTGTGTAGAATTCTGTAGAAATTCCCTTATAACGATTCAGTGAAGTGGCAGTGCCTTTCAAACTTTCATGATTCGATGAATCGCTTGCTTGCGAGGGATTCGACTCGTTCGAGCATCGAAAAAGGTACAGTCGGACCTCCGACTCTTGCGATCATTCGTTCTGAGATTCGAAACCACCTTGCGGAGATCGAATACCTGATAAGTACAATGTATGACGAATTGATTTCATTGAGATGTACAAGCGTATATGTAACTTAACTCCGTTATCAATTTAAATCGAATTTATTTCAGTTTGACGAACTTCCTGCTGCAAACAGAGGCAGAGGAATGCGCGTGCGCGTTTCAAAGAGGCGTGGTGCATACCTCGAGGACAATGCAACGTGAATTCGAGCGGTCGATTCAAGCGAACGATACTTGAAAATGGGTCAGAGGATTTTTCGTTTCACGGATCAGTTCCGATTTTACGCACGATGAGCTCTCTCCCTCGGGGTCGACGACTTTCCACGTTCCCGCGGACGATTTTGGACCGAAGGTTCTTCTGTTCCCTTCTCGTGAAACTCGTTCACCTCATGTCAGAAGGCAATCTTGATACCAATTACCTTTATCGAGTTTGCGTGAAAAAAACACGTAGGTCGTTCGTCGTGAATGCATCTATACTTAAAGGAAACGACATAGCGATGTAGCGTCAAGTAGAGTCCAATTGATCTATACGTAACTACACTGGCGTACGAAAGTATTCGAACATGTGCCACAGTAAGCTGTCCATTCTGTATCTATAGTATAAGACAGTTTGTAATTTCGCTAACGCTGTAAAGAAACACAACTGTCGTTTGTTTAAAAACAGGACGCGTCGAAACAGAGCCGTTAAAAGCTAGTTAAATTGTATACGCTGGTACCGTGTATATAACAACAGGTATCGATATGCGCGATATCTCACAACAGGTATTTTCCAAATTTCCAGAGAGCTACAAATTGTGCAGGTTTGATAAATCCCAGCAGACCATTCGCGCGTTAAATTTCAAAATACATAAATTTCAGTCGCGCGTTTTCCACAAAATTTATTAACTTCCACAGAAACACTACGAATTCCCAATTCCAAACCTATTCAATAACTCAACCGTGACGGGACAATGATCGCGAACGATCGGGTAGTGTGGAAACCACGATGGTAACGTTTGCTATCCTCGTAGCTGTCAACGATGGAAACACACGTACGATCCACGTATATACGTGATTGAGTATCGGCTGGATCGGCAGACAGGTTTTCTAGATGGGGAAAACGTCGATCCGCGTAATCACTTTCCATTGAGTGAATTTTCCCCTAGCTGTTGATCGCCGACGTTTCGAGCAATTTATTCGTCGTTAAACCGCGGGACGAAGGGAATCGCGTTGAACGGAGGGAATTTTTGTTCGGTCAGCCGTAACGATACCGTAACGCCGGTAACGAAATATACGGTTTATTATTATGCGTTACGTCGTCGCAGTTTCATTAAACGCGTCCTGCACCGGAACGTGTCGAAGAAACGACGTTAACGGGCCTGCGGCCGATTTCCGTCCACTGTGCCGATCGCGCGCCGTGATACTCAACGGCCACGGTGAATAATGCGATCTGTCGAGTGATTTGATCGGGATTTTTCGTCGCTTGTTGATCGCGAAAATCGATATGAGAAGGTCTGGTAATTCTTTTGGTTTCGCGAATTAGACGAGTGGAAGGATTTGGAATGATCTTATTAGAAGTAAGTCGTTTGATTCTTAAGAATCGGACATGTGTAATGATATCGTAAAACTAAAAAGAAATAAAGTCGATCGATTTGTCTTACGAGAGGTTCGATTATCTCTTGTTATCCCTTGGACCTGTTACAAACTATTTTGGACGTTTACTAAACAACTAACAAGTTACTTTGCTTTTCTACTATCCCGTATTAATATACCATCTTTTAAATTTAAAATTAAAAACATATCATTAAAAACATAAAACATTGAGAAAATGGACAAAGATGAATCTGTCGCGTTCTTTCTCTGTGATATTCCAATGAAAATAAACCGTATTAGCATAGAACAGTATGCAACGATCCGATCTCGTATCTTGGAAAAGACGTCCATAGGTCAAATCCGGCTCGAAGGGGTTTTTACCTTGTCGAAACACTCTCAGAAGTTCCTTTCTCTTTGACGCTTCGGTAGCAAATGGTTTGAATTATAGTCATGTACCACGGAGGAGCTGACGATTGCGGGCCTTCGATAGCTCAGTTGGTAGAGCGGTGGACTGTAGTTGGCTGTAGTGATCCAGAAGAGAGATATCCATAGGTCGCTGGTTCGAATCCGGCTCGAAGGAATATTTTTTGTAAAATGAAGTTTCCTCGACCAAACGATTCGAGCAATTCGATCGGTACATGAATGGGAAATGGAAATGAGCGTACAACCCCTTCGATAGCTCAGTTGGTAGAGCGGTGGACTGTAGTTGGTTTGACTAACGCGGTGAAAAGAGAAGAGGAATC
>JACXIK010000019.1:13191645-13295901 GCA_014737385.1 Bombus superbus | reverse complement strand
AGGAATCCATAGGTCGCTGGTTCGAATCCGGCTCGAAGGAATATTTTTTGTAAAATGAAGTTTCCTCGACCAAACGATTCGAGCAATTCGATCGGTACATGAATGGGAAATGGAAATGAGCGTACAACCCCTTCGATAGCTCAGTTGGTAGAGCGGTGGACTGTAGTTGGTTTGACTAACGCGGTGAAAAGAGAAGAGGCATCCATAGGTCGCTGGTTCAAATCCGGCTCGAAGGAATATTTTTTGTAAAATGAAGTTTCCTCGACCAAACGATTCGAGCAATTCGATCGGTACATGAATAGGAAATGGAAATGAGCGTACAACCCCTTCGATAGCTCAGTTGGTAGAGCGGTGGACTGTAGTTGGTTTGACTAACGCGGTGAAAAGAGAAGAGGCATCCATAGGTCGCTGGTTCAAATCCGGCTCGAAGGAATATTTTTGCAAAATATTCTTAAAAGAATAGAGATGGTTAAAACCCCTTGCAATAACTCGTTTGATAGAACGGTGGACTGTAGCCGATCTGAGTATAAGTAGGATAGTAAGAAAGAGCATTCGTAGATTGTTATTTTAAATCTGGCTCAAAAGAATGATTGTTTCGTCGATTCAATTTAATCGAATGTTATTTTGTTGGAAAATGTTACGATTTTTTTTAAATATACGTATTATTATGTAATAACTGATGTTACTATGTAATTGTTAATGTTATATTTTAGAGATAGAATAATTTAAATCATTGCTATATAATACATAAGCATTAGTATGATTATTTGAGCACGTTCAGACACTTCCCTTCGATAGCTCAGTTGGTAGAGCGGTGGACTGTAGAGGTTAACGTATATTCAGCGGATATCCATAGGTCGCTGGTTCGAATCCGGCTCGAAGGAAAACATATTTTTATATTTTCAAATACGCAATTTCTTATTAATCTATCGTTATAACTTCTTAAATCGCGTTATAAGATTATTTTTCATAATTAACGTGTATTTAAATAATAAATAATGTGTATTTTATTTGTTTCGCTCGAAAAAGGCTCACCAACAAAAAGATCTTCATAGTCCATCTTTCTTAACTCGTTGACCAAAGAAGACGAATCCCATAATTGCATTTCTTAAACATATAGATTATATTGTTATGATTATATTTGCAAGAACTAAAACTGACCTAGCTGAGAGATTGGTTTATCATTATTGGTAATCTTCAATTTCATAATTATACATGTTTCTTCGGTAAACAGATAAGAGGATATACGTAGATAATGTATTTCTGGTCTCGTTAATTCCAATCATCTATATAATTCTCTCGGGCCGTATACACGCAGATAGTGAAATCAAAGATAAAATTTCAGATCTCACAAATCAGGTGTAGCACGCTTTTCTTAAATCTCCTCGAAACGTGGACAATATTAAGATCGTGTAGCGATCACAGCAAATAACGACGAGTGAAACGTCGTGTCGTTGAGAAAATTTAATCGTTTTCGATCGGTATCGTACACCTTCTCTCTCACCTGCAGAAGGAGAATTTTAATTAGCGTCGCGGGGCTTACGCGAAGAGAAGGAATCAGCCATCGAGACAAATAATCGAGCGACTGTATTCGATTTCCATCGCTTCCACTGACCTAATAGAAGTCAATTTCACCGAGTACCATTTCTTCGTAGGCGCGGCGTACCAACGACAGTCAAAAGTCTCTGACGTGGAATTTCTGATATCGCTGTCGTTGACTTTCAAATGACGATTCGAAACCTATGGCGCCTCCAGTTGGACGATTCGCCTTTCGAAGAAAATGAATTATCGTATCAACCATCGGGCAAGTTTGATTAGGGATCATTGTCGATGAACGACTCTCGATCTTTATCGACGTTACCGAGATTAATAGCGTAAAACGCGGTATTTCAAGGTCAAACGGACACCGTCATTGTGCCCGTGAATACGAGAGTCGCGTATCGATCAGATAAGATATCGTCGTGAATCGATGGAGAAATCGGGTCAAAATTGAAATGTCAAGGAGATCGTCTACTTTGATGACAAAGTTAAACTCGAGAATCTTTGGGACCCTGTCTCTCTCTTAAGAAACTAGCTTCCAACTTTTCACTTTCGTAGGACTCTTTAAATATTCATGCTGCTGCTTTCTTAAAGAGGACGTTTTACGCATACCTATTCCTGGTTCGTTCTACTTCCCAAGTTCAAGCCCTTCGATGTCTCCGTTTCCATTTCCCTAAAACAAACGTACAACGTTCTTATCCTGACGTATCGATTTGTCGAATACACCGTCAAGAAAGTTTTTATCTCTGCGTGGTCTTGCACAATTTCGTACAGCTCTATTTGCACGTTTCTATTTATGTTTCCAATCGTACGTGTCTTCGAGAACAGCACGGAAGAATGTTAACGAGATTCCTGCATGATACGGTCGGCATCCTCCATATCGAAGGAGTCGAAGCCAGAGACGGCCTTGCCACGGCATCGAGATACACAGCTTTCTCTACTTTCGCTTACACGCGAGATTTTCAGACCGACTACCGGCAAACTCGTGGCGATTCTTAAACGGTGTTTATCACTTTGGCTCGTGTGCATTCCATTCGAAGGAGGCTTGTTTCCGATGTCAATGAAAGAGGAAACGCTCGACCGACGATGGAACGTTCGCTGGTGGATCGCGCGCTTTGAAAATATCGCTGAGTTACGATGGAAAGCGCTGCCAATAAAAATAACAACTGCGTTTGATCGGATAGAATATAAAGATTTTCGAGAGAGAGAGAGAGAGGTTGTTATATTTATACGAAGAGTCGAAAGGAGTTGCGATGTAAATGGGAAATTTATTTATTCGAAGAAGCAAAGACACGCGACTATGAACTATGATACATCGGATATAACGAAAGCAGACCGTGCTTGTACTATGGTTCCATGTTAGCTACAACTTTGCCTCCAAATTATAAAGTCGTGCGTATTAAATCGTACGGATAGATTTTTTAATTGACGATTAAACGGCGAAATAAGCACAAGCGCATCCTTCATAGATTTATGCGACCGAGATACCGGAATTTAATTGCGACATCCGCCGATTGCCCCCGCAGTATGTGGGTGCAAACGATTCCCTTCGTACGCTGGAAACTAATTAAACGACTCCGCGTTACGTCCTCGCGATCGTCGATAATCTCTAGTACGTTATCGATCCTATTATAGCTATCTTCCAGTTCACGGTTCTGCAATTTCTAGCTCTTTGAATTTCGAATAGAGTTTTGTAAGCCTTAAAAATTCTGCGCAAACGTTCGACCGGAAAAGAATGGAACATCCTTGATGGTCAGAGGATTCGTTCTCCCGAAGCAAAATATGACCAAACGTAACGAAACGATCAATCGGATTCTTTTCGGAATGGAAACGATGCAGAACCGGCGACGAAAGAAAGGCTGAATCGGAATGCAATCGCGTCGCCTCGACTCGCCGATCGTCGGCCTGTTGGTATTTCACGAGGCTACAGTGCGATTTTCTCTCTCGCGTATCGTGTAAGGACTCCTCCTTTACCGAGCTGCGAAATAACGAAATTCCTTCGTTTTATATTCAATAATCGTGCGAATATACATCTTTGTCTTTTCCATCGTTTCGCGATGACTTATCGCAATCGATCGAGCGAACGAGCTAATCGTCGACCACTGTAATTTCGTCGTTGCTCAACTAGCTTTCTTGCTACTGTATGATTAACTGTCGTTTTGACATGACCGACGACGATTGCGTTCGAGTTTCATACGTTGCAGCTGTAAAAGTACATCTTCATCTGGAACAGTGATTCCAAATTACGATCACGCGCCTTGTAACAATTAAGTCAATGCGTGTGAAATGAGGTTCCTTTGAAGTTTGAATTTGGTACGCCGATATCACTCGTTCAATTTAATCGGTATATTCGGTGAAGGAGATTTATAAAAAAAAGAAAATAAAACTCCGTTATCGTGCTACGTATTAACGTATAATTAGAGTATTCGCGTGATTTTCTTACGCGACCTTAAATTTCGGAAAGGCACCATTAAGATTTCTGTAAACGTAAAATTAGAACGCAGGGGAGGTTAAGAACGTTTCCTGCATCGCCTGAGTAACTTTTTAACGCGTGCGTTGTTTTAAAGGGACTTAAAGCGAATGAAGAAATTAAAACAGCTCCGTTCTGAGACTTTGAATTCTAAAATTGATAGCTCTTACAAGTCTGGAACGGCGAAACAAGATAATCTCTGAAAAAGTACGTCGAATTATATGGAACATATCGATGGAATTGAAGTAAATGCAATTAGAATTCTATCGTGTAAAACGATATTCGATACGCGCGGACCTAATCGAGTATTAAATAAAGTAAAATTTGTTGAAGTATTTTAACAAATGAATCGAGGATTCGTTTCGGTTCTGCAGATGGTAATAAACTTATCAAACGTCAGTAACAATAGATGGGTCCAAGCGGCAGACCTTGAGCGGCCATTATGGGCGTTAGACCACGAGCAGAGAGAATTTCGCGGCGCTAGCAAGCTGGAAAGGTCCTTTCTCGCGTTCGACCTACAAGCCAGAAGAATGCAGTCGTCGTTTTCTCGGCCAGAACGTTTAAGCCTGTCACCTCTCCTCTTCGATGCGGACCACGTACGCGCCGTTCCAATTTTCAATAACGACGAATGGGCTTGCTCGATTTCGTAATTAACCCGGCGAATTCGCCAGACCGGCCTTGATCTTAACCACCCTCGTATTTCGCCTCGATTTCGCCTGATTCGAAATTGGGAATTTTCACCTCGATTCGAGGTAGGCGTGTTTTATTATTGCAGCTCGAATGGCTGGACATATCGGGCGTATGGCTCGTACAGATTTTAAAAGATCGATATAAAAATTTATGATCAATCAGAGTGGAAGCTTCGTCGAGTGGTTTTTTATTAGAAGAAAGTACCGTTGAATTCGATTCAAGAGAGAGATTAGACGAAACAGAGATGAAAAGATAGATTGACGTAATAGATATCTCCTTATAATTTCTTTAGTATCGTTTAATGGTCCAAAGCGAGTTTAATGCCGAAAGCTAGAACATAGACGTTCGTAACTTGTACGATGGTCAAACCTTTCATCGGCCAAATAACGCGTTTGGTTATCGATCATTAACGTTGAAATTATCAATTTGTACCAGCGTATAGATAGAAATTGTATAGGTTTACGAATTTATATTTCTGCAGATTTTGATAATCTTTTAAAAAATTTGTGGCTAGATTTTTCCCCGAACTATGTGTTTCTTTGTATATATTTCATTCTAATTTTTATGAGAAATTTTATAATTTACTCGCCGATAACTCTAACGTGTTAATCTATAGAAACTATAGTTGGAAAATCGGGTCGTCGACCCAGAGAAGAACGACGAAAGGTCTTCGAACTTTGCAAACTCGAGTCGCGATACTTCGAACCCGTTCCACTTTCCTCGTGAAATTCCTATTGAAAGGGGATGGGAAGCGTGAATGAGAGACTCTCGTATTCCGCCGGTTTCTCTTTTATTAAAGATTCCATCGAGAACGTAAAATTGATAATTATCACTTAGCTTTAAAAAATATACATACACGATATTTTATATTTATATATATATATATTTATTTATATATATATATAAAAGTTTGGCTAACCCTTTAAAAATAAGGGTGTCTGCCATTTTGTGACAGGGAGTTCTGGCGGTCGCTGAGGGATCATCGATTTTTATTTTCATTTTTCCTGGGGTCAACGGGACAACCGCAGCCCGACCTCCCAGCTAAATCCGTCGTGTCCTCCGTCGACGTGTCAGGGATCCATTTTTCTTTTTTTTTTTTTCTTTTTTTTCAGGGACAGGTTGGGACACGCGTTCATATATTACACACGATGATAATCCTTGTTTTGTTTTACTTTTACTTTTTTACTTCGTGTTCGCGTTACGATCGCGTCGTTTCTCTCCAGGTCAGGTTTCGCGGAGGCCAGGGTGAAATCGTCGCGGGCTTGGGAGAGAAATGGGAGAGAAATGGGAGAGAAATGGGAGAGAAATGGGAGAGAAAAGAGAGAAAAAGAATAGTTCGCTGTATCGTCGTTCGTCGTCGCGTTCGTCGTCGCGTTCGTCGTCCTGGTCGCTGAATCTCGAGCCGCATGAAAATTATCACAGATCGTTGGTGACGTGATGGACGGTTTTCGTCGACGAACCGATCGGGAGAGCTCGATTCTCATCTTTATCGACAATCACGTCTTCGAGCCCCTTTGCGCTACATCCTCTGTTATTAACTGTTCCTCTAAAAACAGTCTACCGAAAGGCTCCGTTTAAAATTTTATACAACTACCCTGTATCGTAACGGAAGTAATCTTCGTGAAAGCCCCCTCCCCCCGACCGTGTTCCTCGATCGAGAACGTCGCCGACGACCCCACGGCCACCGTGAAACTCGTGAAGGATAATCGATCAATGGCAGGACGAGAATGAGAGGGTTAGGATCGAAGGAAGATCAAAGGTGAACGCCCAAAACGACAGGCAAGAGGAGAATCAGAAGGTTTGACTTAGACGAGAAGGAGGAACGCGACACTGTGGGCTTAGAAGAACCCGTCACCCGTCGGATCGTTCACCCATGGATAGTTATTCGGGCAACGTACGCAGGTCTGAAGGTTGATGGTCTCTCCAGGAACCTCTTTCGAGGTCAGTTTGCAGGTGTGAGGAACCCAACAAGCGGGAGGTCCGTCGACGATACACTTCTCCTTCCACGGCTCGAAACTCTTCGATTCCGTTATCGTACGAGGATTCTGAATCCACTGGATCACTTGGGTCATCGTCACCAAGTAAACATCGTTGTGGCCGGACAAGATCTCGTCGATCCAATAGAGGAACGCGTCCAAGAAGTCGGGATTGTTCTTCAGCCAGGCTGCGTGGAAGTAGAGGCCCAAGGGAGCGCGATTTTGTTCGTAATGTCGGTCGAAGTTGTGACTTAGGAAATTGTAGAATTGGTCGCCGCTTAGGATGTTGCTGCACGAGTCTACCATGGCGCAACCGGGAAGGTATTCGTCGTTCTGTGGGTCTTCGCGACGGTCCAACTCGTTCATCACCATCTCCCAGACTGCGTGCGACCTACACAAAAAAGTCGATGCTCGATAGACGATGGAGGGATTGAATCGAGCTGCTACTGTCGCTGGGACTTCGGGTGAGAAAATGTAGCTGCTTGATTCGAAGTGACACTTTTTACGTAAACGAGGGTCATATTTTGATATTTTTATGCTACGAATCCGCTCTTAATATTAGTATAGAGCGCACCAAAGATTAGGTTAATCGGACATGTAGATAGACGGATAGAGATAAGTTGCTGTTCTTAATGGAATTCATCGTGGGATGTAGCTTTCACTAACAGCGATATATACATATACGTGTTTAAGCTACAAACGTTCTTGGTACAAGATACATATAGCAGATAATTGTGTCAGTTACCTCGAACCACTACTAGTACCAGCTTGCGATAGAATTGTATTAGCGTAATCATTGAAGCGCGAAGTTTTTGATCAGATTAAAGTAATTCGCTTTTCTACTTTAAAATTAGGTTACCTCGTCGGACAGTGTTGAAGGTTCCCGTGGCAACGGTGCGGCATTCTGAAGTACATCGTGTAAGGCCATAGCGGTGGGTTGTTCAAGGCCGCGGTGATGGTGGAATCGTAAAGGAACGCTTGTTCTTCCATCATCGTGAACTGATTGTTTCCACCGACTCTGAGATACGGAGCCCTCACACCGACCACGCTGTTGTCCGTTAAATTGGCGAATTTCTCCGCGATGATCCTCATACCAGCCATTTCTTTAGCCCAGTCGTCCACCGTCGCGTCTGACCAGAAACGTTCGTCGTCGTTGTGACTTGAAACACGAGCATTTATCCCACGATTAACGCTGACTTTAAGGATCGGCTGCTAAAACAACTCAAACCACTAGAAATTTAACTTCGAGTCTCGAGCTATATCATCGTCGTTGTCTTTACGGCGATTTTATTTCAAAAATGCATCTCTTTGAGATCGAACGATACATAGACCGTTAAAAATCGAACGTTCCATATATCGCAACCAAAGTGTAAGCTCGCGGTATCAAGGTATAAAGGGTCAAGGAATCGTTAAGGCTGAACGCTCGAGCGAGGTTGAAAAAAGTTCAAAAGGAATAAGAAGTGATTAATTTGTTTTTCAAAAGTGTTTCCTTACGAGATAGAGTGAACGGCGATCTCGTGTCCTTTCCTGTGCATTTCCTGGACAGCCGAGTAGTTGGTGTACTTGTGCGAGACGAAGAAGGTGGCCTTGATATCGCATCCGTTTGGATTCTTGCGTTTTCCATTGAAGATCTCTTTGTACAGTCCGATATTATTGTTATTGATGGCGTCATCGAACGTGATCGTGATCATCTGCGGTACGTCCTTGGGAGGTAGATCGCCGGGGATCGTGGTACCGTCCTCGGAACAGAAGCAATCGGGTAGAACGCAGACCGTGGGGTCACAGGGTGGTGCTCTGTTCGGGTCGTTGTCCATATCTGTAATTTTCGCGAACGCGCAATGGCCCTTTTTACTCGAAGATCGTTATTTCAAGTCGCCTCGACGAATAACAATGAAACGAAGAGCAACGAAACTCGTCGTCTGTCCTGGTCGTGTTCGCGTTCGTGTCAAGAAGAACGTAAATTATTCACACGCGTCGATGAAATTGAATCTCGTTGATCTAGGTTCCGCTGGACGATCTCGTTGATCCCCGTAAAACGTAAAATCATTTCAAAGAAGAAAGACGAACGGTCTTTTTGCGAACGAAAGTAGGCTACTCTGATGAGTCGATAAAATCGAATCTCGCTAATTTACGTACTTTTCACTCTGCATTAAGTTTCCAATTTTCACCTTCGGCAGGTGATAGTTAAAAGAACTAACAACGAATAAAATGTCCAGTTATGAAATTTCCCGAAACGATCGAACAAAGTTTCTCTGTCTTATACTCACCGCAAATATTCTCGTCGGATCCGTCAGCGCAATCCTTTTCCCCGTTACAGAAAAGACCTCTCTCGATGCAAGAGCCATCGCCGCAAGCGAGGAAGCCATCTTGACAGAGCGGTTCCTCGGTGTAAAGCAAAGGTTTCGCTTTTCTTTCTTTATTCTTCAGTTTGCAGTTGTTCACCGAGTCTTTCCAGTCGCAGGTCTGTTTATCGATGTCGAAATACAATCCCGCGGGACACCTGATGGCCTGAAGACCCGAACTGGTGCACTGGATCACGTCGCGACAGTTGTCACCCTCACCTGCCACCAATCTGAACCATTCGCCCGCATCCTTGTCCTTGCAGATCTCGCTTTCGAAGCTCTCTTCTTTCTTCTCCTCCTGTCGCTTCACGCGATTCGAGCCTTCTAAAATTAAGCGGTTCGTGTCGTCTTTAGGGCAATGTGTATTCCATTTGTAATTATAGAAATTACCGTATTGGTGAAACGACAGCCACGAAGATTTAATATTAGAAACACTGCAATAATTACAACGATCGATTCCTATTATAGCAAGCTTATAGGTTCGCGAGAGTGTATTTCTAAGAATTTGAATTATTTTTTGTAAAATATATACGCATCTGTATATATACTTTTATTTATCGTTACACGCCACTTTGCGTATCTTACATTTTCGTTTCATCGATGTAAATTACACGTATACTGTAGTCGTCGGTAATCGACGACTAGCGTCAAGAAGAACGATACTAGCGAGGATTTCGTAAGAAATGCAATAACGATATAATATTATCTTTCATATATATGATTTATTGCTAATATAATGACTTCTTTGCCGATATAATGAATTATTTAAAGTTAAATATAAGGTTGTCAGGAATAAAAGCGTTTACATAAAACTTCTAAACGACACTCGGATTTCTTCGGTGAAATTTCGATATATGCGATTGCGTAACCGCGAAGATACCTATCAGCGGCGAGATTATGGAAAGTGTGAAATTGACGTCACAATACAACGTTGCTTTATGATTATTTATTCGCCAATCGACAGAATCGTCGTCTTTCGTCAGACGAATCAAAGACAAGCGATTAGCATAAACCGTAATTTCTTTTTCTTTTTTTTTTCTTTTCATCTATTTTATCGAGAAACTATAAGAGTACGCTACCACTAATTCTCTCCAATGTTCGATTTCTTACGTTCAGTAGAGGCGGAAATAGAAAATCAATACTATAAATTACGTAAGAGTTACGAATGTACGATTTTGCCAATATTTGCCTTGCTTATGTAACCCATCTGCGAATTCTGTTTTATAAAATACATTTTTCGTACCTATTTATATTTGTAGAATTTCTTCTCTAACAGAAATATAATGGGATATAACTCCTTTCTCGTCGAGTGCTTTTGTATGTTCGTTTAAAAAGGGAAACCGCGAGTGCTTTGGAAATCCACGGCGCGTGGTATTGTTTTCGTTTCGAGATGGTTCTCGATCGAACAAGCGGAAACGCGCTCCGCTCGAGAAAGTGGAAGCAGAAACGGCTGATTTTTAATATACGGGGAAACACGCGTTGCTTTCCTCTATTTGCAGTTTCGGCCCCGCGTTAATTTTATATCAAAGCAACGAACGGAGAAAGCTGTATCGCGCCTTTCGAACGACATTGTTTTATTAGCGTGTTTTATTAGCGTGTTTTATTAGCGTGTTTCATCAACGATTTCGCGTTCTTTTCATGTCCCTAATGCATAGATTTTATTAGTCAACCTTTGCCATCCATTGGTCAACCTTTCCGAGACGAAATCTTTTTCTTAACAATGATGCAATGTTACGATAATATGGCCTATATACAATATATATATATATATATATATATATATATATAAATTCGTATGAATAGACACAAACATCTAATTATATTAACCAAGCCTTTGTTCGGTGTAGCTCTCGTAAAAGTTGTTTCCGAGTCCATCGCCCCATTAACTTTGGAAAGGTCAGTCGGTAAAGCATAATGGCGTGTAATCGGAAGGATGCTAATTCAACTCCGCTACCTTTTCGAGAGAAAGTCGAATCTTTCTCTAGAAGTTCCGCGATGAAGAAAGGCGATTGGTTTTACCAAGTAGGAAGTTCATTAGTGAAAAATAGTATTACCGAAGCAAGAACGGGTAGATGGAAAGTGTTTTGGATTTGGAGCGATTGAAACGAGGCGATTTCAAGAAGAGTTTGAGAATAACGAATCTAACAGTCTTTAGATTTAATGTAAAAGGAACGAGGAACGTTTAAGTATAAAATTAGATTACCGAGGATCGAGATTCTACGTAAGAAGAGGCGATGGAAAGTGAAATTCTTAAGGAATTTTAAAGAGTCGTCTGTCAAGTCGCGAAGCAACGAGCTGAAGAAAGTACGAAGTCAATAGGTTACGGATCCAACGAAGTCTAATCACCGGATCTCCTTGAAAATCGAGAATTCCACAAGTAGCTTCAAACTCAATGATCCGTCCTATTCTACTACGGGTCGATAACGACCTCTTTCTGGCTGTCGTAAACTTTCAAACGTCGATCTATCGTTCTTTCACTTCCTTCGCAAGCTAATATTATTCCGCGGTTGATTTCAAAGTCGAAGGTCTACCTACGTTCGTAACGTGGATATTTTTGCAAAGAGAATGTACATTAAGCCGTTTACCGACCTTTTCAAAAATCTTATAATCTACGAACTTTCACGCCTGAAGATCGATTAAAAAACCGGCTCGAAGGAAATATCGACGTTCAAAGGTTTGAAAGCATCCGTATTAAATTTAAACTCGTTCAAAGTCAAGCAAATTAATATGTACAAAGTAATACATTTCTATCGAATTCGTGATAAAATACCTACAAGATTTAAGAATAACAGCAAGATACGTCGCGGACATTTTCGAAACAAAACGCTGACTCTGAAAAGTCCTTTAGAATCGAGTATATACCAACGTTCAAAATCTCAAACCGCAACGAGATTTTCAAGTAGCTATAGGCCTTACCCAAGAATCAAACAATCTACAGTTATTTTCAGAGCCGAAGATCAGCGTCAAAAACCGTTTAAACTTGAACATCTGCGAAACCTTTCACGAGGCAGATAATATTCAGATGCTTTCGATATGAAAAATTGGCACGGAAGAGCCAATCACGTTAAACGTATCGATGTTTGAAATTACAAGAGATACGGATACTTTCGAAAGCCAAAAACTGACGCTACGTAAATGATCGATTAAAATTGGCCTAAAATAATATCTGAAAATATTCCGAAGAATTGTCGAAGAATGCAAAGTTAGCGACCACCGTACAGATACATGGAAAACCAAAGTTTGGCCGAAGAACCGTCGTAAAATCGTTTGAGCCCCGTTGGTCCCGCGGGCTGGTGTCGTGTCGGCATCGCGTAGCGCCGCGACAAACGGGGAAAGTTGCGCCCCCCCACCCCGTGTATTTTTCAGGGCACGGCAGTGACGTCATCCATCCGGGACCGAGTAGAACCAGAGGCTTTCACGCTCTAATCTCTTATGCAACCTGTCGTCTCTGTCGACCGCCAGAATCGTATTCCGTCCGATTCTTCGAAAGCGTCCACCGTCCGCTATTTCTGAACGAGGAAAACCGCGCCATAGGAGGGGAGGGGGAGTGGACACGGCTGACGAACATTGCCGCCTGTCGCCATTTCGAGACTCACGTGCGCTCCTGTTTAACCGACTCGCCTCAATTCTGAATTCCACGCGACGATTCGGTCGACTTTTGCTACTACCTTTTACTCTAACGCCAGTCCGACGCGTAGAAGCGATTGGAGACTAATTTCAAACAACGCCGAGTCTATTGTTCGCGTGTAAGCAGCTTGAGAAGCTTATGGCGCAACGGTTCAAAGAATCAACCAGCCAAAGGACTTCTAACGCGGTGCAACGTGGTCTGTCTCAACGTTTGTTTTATATGGGGCGATTACGAAGACCCTCGCCAATCGCCGAGTAAAAATTGTTACTAGAAAAGCGACGTGTCTTGGTACGATGTCTAAGGAAGGAGACATTGACTCGTAGAGGGAAGGACAGAGGGTAAAATTCAATTCCATATTGAAAATTCCCGCACGAATTCGAATCACGCCTGCCACCATGTTCCCACTCGCTGCCATATTCTATGACAGACTACCCTCCTACACGATTCTCTCGAACCTCGTTAACGATCCATCGTTAGAATCGTCTTTATGGCAACACTAACCGTTCCTTTCATCCGTAATTCGTTCGATCTCTCATGATCGGCACACTGATCCGTTCACGGGGCTGTGAAAGTCACCGAATTCCTTACTCACCGGCGAGAACGATGGCTGCCAGGAACAGCAGCACCAGCGAGGACCTCATCCTCGTCCAACGAAAGGAACGGCGCTTCCGGTTCCCGATGCAGGTTTCGTGACTCACGAGACTCTGACTTATCCACGCGTCCGACTGGCCCGTGTTTCACTCGTGTCGAATTCGACGACGGGAAGATCAGAAGGGCGCCGTTTTCGGTATTCGAACGAAGAGCTCGCGAGTTTCCCGGCACCACTTCCGGAAAAGAAGTCGAGATCGAGCAACAGCGCTCGCGGGCGCCCTCGGATCTTTGGCTGCTCTTTCAGGTAGATCGAGAACGAGTGTGTTCACTTCAAGGACGCGGACCTTGAAGGCGTAGGTACCACTAACGGACTGACCGAGGCCCGCCACTCGTCGCGCCTTATATTTCCACCACCACGTTGTACCTCGTTGGGCCCCCTCTTTACTGCTCTTCGATCGTCGCTGTTCTGCGTCGATCCGACAATCTTTGCCTCGCTCCTGCTGCTCCCCAGGATGCAGTGGCGTAGGAGTGTCTCGGCTGAGAAGACAACAAGCCTTCTTAACCCGTGGGTCGTGCGGACGATGCGTTGAATTGCAGGAACGAGGGTAGGTACACTGCCGGACGCAACAAGTACTACTACGTCTACTGATATTTTACATTTTCTAGGTATATTGTAGGTGTTTTATACATTTACGTCTCTTAGTTTATTCGTATCCCTTGAGATGCACGATATCGAATAAAGTGAAATTTACCTTAGAGTTTCCTGATAAATACAACGAGCGAAATGTTTTGATACTTGTAATTGGCGGTACATTTACTATATAAAGATTACTGCGAAAGAGTTTGAGAACCGTCTTATTTACAAAGCGGCGAATAAAGGGACAGGATGATTTTATTCTTGATAAAGAAATTCACGCACATATCGTACATTGTATCGTATAACGCGTTCCATGCGTTTTATATTTCAAGCTAGTCGAAATGACATAAATGATCGTAAAATAAACGCTTGAAAGTTTTATCATTTCGATCTTGCATATGATTCATTATTAACCGTTTACGTGAAATTCAATAAATTACTCGAACTGCAAGACCATCGTTCGTAATCTACGAGTCGAAAGTCTCGAAACTGCCTTCGGTATGATCGCTTTAAATTCACGGTCGCGATTCACTGCAGTGAATTGCAACAACTTCGAACTCTCGGCATATTCACGAGTTTAACGATCTTGAGCGATAAAATCGCAGGATCAATACGGTGTTTATTGTTTGGAACGTTGCTGTAAAATAGTATGATTCACGAGTACACCGTTTCGAGCAGCAATCAAATTTCAGCAAAACCTATAGTTTGTAAGATGCAGACGTTGTTGTTTTCGAACGAACGTATTTTCGGTTAATGGAGATGTTACGAATAGAACACAATGGTGGAAAAATCGGGGCGGCGCAATTTGTGGGTTGTTTTTCGCAACGGAGATTTTTACGTAACAGAGAAAATACAAGTTTTCCGTTGCTTTGGAAACGCGAGTACGCGTGGCACCGCGTCGAAAGTGAAACGAGTTTGGATGCAACTGCACTCATTCAGCCGTAGATGTAACGTTACTGCAATTCCAGTGGCCGTTGCACTCATTTGTCTTCCTAATTTGATCTTGCCGCGGTTACACATCTCAAAAACGAAGCGGCCCGATTCAATTGCTGGAGCTTCGAACGAACGTTTAAACTCGCTGCCTGAGACTCGCGAGTACCTTTGTCTTAAGTATTTCGGAACTCTGTCTGAGAAATTCTTCAATTATTTCTCCCTTTTATTCTCAAACGAAGCTTTTAAATTTAAGTTTAATCGACGACTCGATATACATTGCAAAATTATAAATATACTACGACATTTGAAAGAGTATAAAATACCTACGAGTACGTTACAATACTCGAAACGCTATAAACTACTTTGAACGGAGATTCAGAAAATCCTGCGAAGAAAGAAAATGCGGTGGATCCTGTGACCTACGTAACGTGGCCAAATACTCTGCCAGAGTAAAAAAAAGAAACACCAAAAATCCTGCAATTCTTTTATCTGCTAAGAAGAAAGACTATCAGGAAGATCTTTCAAACGTTGTCTTCTAAAGAATCAGAGATGGAAAAGATTCTTCGTGAAAAAATTATTCCCCGGCTTCTCATCCTGGCGTCGAAATGTCAGATCGAAGCAAGGGCTCGGATGGCATTTTGGGGTTGATGACGAGCCGCCTGGTTAGGAAGTCTGCACACGCGTCTATTGCACCATCGTCGTCCGTCTCTTGGAATCGCGACGCGGGCCGGCACGTAAATGCCAACGATCTCGAATCTTTCGACCGTTCCGCCGCGCCAGCAGGTTGCCAGGCAAATCGATGGCTCGCGACCATCTCTGGTCGCGAACTCAGCCAGATGGAATGTACCCTTTGCCTGGTGAACGATTTCGTTCACGCGAGAACGATTTAATAAGCGTGCGTCCTCTTGTTCTCTCTCTCTCTCTCTCTCTCTCTCTCTGGCAATTGTTATCCACATCGAACATGGTATAATTTGATGTTTCGTGTGACGAACGATGAATGGAGTTGATCGTTACGTTGTTTCGTTGGGCCTGCAATTAGGCGAACGTAAATTATGGCGACTGTGAGATCGGGGATTGATTTGTGACATCGTTGATAGAATTGTTAGCGTGATTGCCGGGTTGGTGAGAAAGAACGACAATCATATGGGTGTTGCTTGACAGCGATCGACTCTGCGACAGTGTTTGCACGATTACATTCTTAAGTATACTTGGACGATTAATGAAATTTGTGCGCAGCAAACTAGCTGCGCAAATTCTACGTATTGATAAATTCCTGATTTGAAATGTAGCGATAATTTAATTTAATTATCTTTACTACAATATATATTAGGTTGTCCGAAAAGTTTCTTTCGTTTCGTAAGGAACTAATGGATGCAGCACATTCTCTCTGTTTTATATTATTTTTATCGAATCACGCATGAACATGATAATAGAAATATAACAAAATGAATCGTAGATGGTTCGATAAAATAATATAAAACGGAAAGAGGTTGTGCGTCTATTATTTCCTTACAAAAGGAAAGAAACTTTCGGGACAACCTAATATCACATAATATCCAATGTGATTAAGTACGGTGTAATAATAACGATAAGGAAAGTAATAAAATTGCTGGGCAGTATAGTAATCGTCAGTTCCTAGTTCATTCGCTGGAACAAAAAGACTGTGGTCGGTAGTGATATGTAGCTTCTTGCGCGCAAAGAAAGATGAAAACCGTGAACGTCTCATGTACGCGTTATGGCGAACGTGACTTTTCTTGAAGATTAGCGAATACATTTCGTAGGTCGGACACAAGTCCGAAAAAAGTGAAATCGTCTATGTCACGTTTTTGCTCGGCTCACGTTGGCACATCGGTTCTGCGAACAACCACGTCACGGACTTGTGTATTGGTATCGAAATCTCATTGTGAAACGACGGTGAACCGGCTCCGGCCGGCGTTTATCGTTAAATTCAGCTACAGGAATTTGCCCTTTTCCGAAGCGGAGAAGAAACAGAAACGACGTCGTCGAGAAATCGAGTGTGCGTGCTTAACGATTCTATTATTCGATTATTCGGATGCTACTCATCCTGTTACGACCTGCTATCACCGAAGCATTTCTTCTTGAAGAAAGCGCGAAGAAAAAGTAGTGGTAGTGGTCGAGGAATCTTCGAACTGAAGGCAAAGGCTGAATACTTAACGATCGTTGGAATTTGTGGAATTTTTATTTGAAAAATTCATTGGAAATTTCTTGTAACCTTTGTAAACTTGATTTTAATATAAGAGAGATTACGAGACTCGGAAGACCGTGTGATCTTCAGAGCGAGGTGAACAACCAAACAAATCGATTTCTAGATGACGATCGCTAACTATGCATCGGATCGATCTTGGTTATATCCTCGTAAGATGTATAGATCCCGCAAAGCGATGGTTACTCAAATTAGTAGACTGCAAGAAGGAAGTGCACGTCTTCTATCCAGGTTCGTCTCAATGATTCGCGTGATTGAAAGCTAGCATTGTATTGTCAGTGTCGCGGGATGCATTTAGAAAGCGATCAAAAACAACGATCTACATCGTGAGCGACGAAACGTATCGCACGTTCTTCCGAGTCGAGATTTTGTCTTGCACTTTGAAAAATGATGGGTTCAACTTTGTAAGCCTAATTCGCTTCGTTCGCGTATCTTAAGGCGGATGAAAATAACTGCTCTATTGCGTGCACAAAGCTTGCATATTTGACGCAAATTACGATCGGCTACTCTCATCTCCATATAAAGCGTCAAGTTGATGCTCTGTCGTGTGCTTTTACGATCGCTCGAATTTTTCTATTTTTAAAGCAAATATCGTCCCACGCTTGTCAAACCGGTGGTATATTTCCATCCGGCATTCGGCGAAACGAAACCACTGAACTTTGTTTTAATTTCCCACGCGTCAACGATAGATGAACGAACGTGTCAATATCAAAACGCTCGTGAAAACTTTAAAGTTCACGGGTAAATGTCCAATCCCTCTAAAAGCGAAAGGTAGCCAGGCGCTACGAAACCGAAACTCCCCGATTAGCGTAACAAATTACATAATCGTCGTTTCTTTCGGGTCGATCACGAGATCCCGACGAATTAACCTATTCGTTAAAAAAGAAAAAAAAAGAAGCAAGGAAAAAAAACAGCAAATAATAGCGTTTTGTCCTTCGAGGCGAAAGACTTTTATTTTTATCGCGTGACGAGGATTCCTTCGGCAGGGAAGAAAATCGAAGAAAGAAACAAGGTCCGTTATCCTTCGAGTGGTATCTATTTAAAGGAATGATCGCGTGGAATGCCAATGATCGTTTCCTCGCTGCTCGAAAAATGCTCACATTTGCAAAAACGTTACTATCCTTTCAAACCTGTGGCTGAGCAACAAAGTTCTGTTTGGTGATCGGCTAATTTACTAAACCACAACCACTGACGCGTCATTTGCGTGGTAAATGCATCATGGGGCTGTTTGATTGCTCACGCTCGACCCGAATATAAATTTAATAGCTCCGGACTTTGAATAGTTGAAACGATCGAGAGTTTTGAAAGAATGAATTTGAACGTTAGAATTACCAAATTAGTTAAAACGCGACCTATTTCACGTTTTTACCTTAGCAATTACTAGAAACGTGTAGGAATTTTTGCCAAAATTAATGTCGTATTTTATCAAATCCTTTTATTATTTTTTTTTTTTTAATCTTCTAAGCGTTTCAACGACTACTTTGCCTTGAATATTTTGCGTATCGCGTATATCCTGTGCATTCTCGTATTTTTCGTACGTTTCTCACGAACGAATTAATTTCATCAATTTCATGAATTAATTATCAAATATTATATTTGAATCATCGCGCGGTCCCTCGATCGTTTGTAACACGATCGCTAATCGATTACGTTCTTTTTCTTTCCGCGGGAAAAATCTGTTTTACGAGGTAACATTGAAACGAAACGTTTGAACATAGATGAATTTTAATGCTAAATTCGAAATGCTGGATTTTAACGAGGATGATAATCGTGGGTCATTCGGTTAGATTTTAAGATAGATTTTCCTCAAAGACGGTAAGTTGTAAATATGAAACGTCGATACTTTCTTACGAACGCACTTGACGACATCTAATGCAATTTAACCAAGGTTTTATTATGACGTCTGCCGTGTCGTTTAATTGGAACGAGACCAGTGGTTCGTTTTTATCGACTCTTAAATTCTTGCGTATAATTTACGATCTTGTTTATTACATGGATAAACAACTACTGTCTTTCATATTTAAATTACCGAATCCACAGAGTTTCAGTGAGAAGTCTGCACTCGAGAGACCGGAATTAATTGGAATATTGTCTGAGAAAAGTTTGACATTGGAATATTGATCCAAAGCACAGCCGAAAGATTTACGTAGTAGTTTCCAGAGGTATCTTGTTCTTAATTCTTCCTCAACCTTAATTGACAATCTCATTTCCGAAGCTTTAGCTTATACGCAATTCCATTTACTTAGACATTTCATTAGTTTCATAGAATTTTTCCTTTCAAAGTTATAACATATTTAATAACACCGTCTTCCTCGGTTGAAACGTCCTATTTAGCATTTCTTTTTCATTTTCGCGCTACGAAGAATCTTCGTATTTTAAATGAAGTTAAGAGTAGCACGGAGACGACACAAAGATAAAATGATAAAAAGAGCTTCAGATTTCTTCCGTTTCGAAATGGTAGGGAGAATGTCTTTTTTTTCTTTTTTTTAATTAAAGAGGGCAGGACACGTATTAATATGCATGTTTTCTAAACTTAATTTCCTCCATTAAATTATCTACTTCCACGAAACAGAGGCTACTTCCTCGAATAACGTTCACATAATTATCCTCGCGAATTATTCCAAATACTTTCCCATTTCCGTAATGAAGAACAAAAGGGAGAAACGAGTAACAATGGCGATTAGTCGGAGACAAGATCAAAGACGCACTCGATCACGATCAGCGATTCTCTCGGATGATCTTTGAGGTCGGTACGTGAAACCATCTCGATCGTTATCAGGGTACGAGGCACGATTCCATTGGAAATCGTGCGGCCCTGGCGTGACATATGCCGCGACGGTGAAAGGAAAAGAAGAAGAAGAGGCAACCGCGACGATATCAGCTGAGGCCTTCGAGGCTGGCTCGAGCTTTCTCTGCCCGCGGCCAAAACGAGCGGAAGCCTCGTCGAGTCTGGAATGTTAGACACCAGGCTCCATCTAGTGCGATCTGCTGGATCTTCTACATCGTGATCCATGATCCATGAGTCAGATTTAACGATCGAGTTAAGATCCTTTCTTTAAAACGTTGACTAACAATAAGTTTGCGACTAAGCACTCTTTCCAACAGAAATGCTAATTATATCGGCGCGATCTTTTTTTATAGTTGTAAAAAGAAGTTTTATAAGCTCGTACAATTTATAGTTATAAAATTATCGGATTCGAATCTTGTAGTGAAAAATATTTCCCTCCTCCTCGAACGTATTGCTCGCGTGATCGATTCGCAAGGAATGACCCGGATTTTACAAGCACAAGCAAGCAAAGTCTGCAAAGAAACGAAACATCAAACATAAAACTCTGATTCCGTTTAAAAGAAGCAGCAAATTAATTCGCCCGTCTAATATCCAAGATATTTATTTTTAACGCGATGCAGCATTTGTTGAAAGTTTCTACTACCTTCCACGCGATGAACCTCCGTAAAAGCCCCATTCCCAATTTTAAATTACTTCCAAATGAAAAATCATTTCTTCGATACCTATGAAAGTTTCTTACCAATCTAAATTACACTCTACGCTTTGCAAATCGCAATGTACAAAGGATCGTCGATTAAAATCGTCGATTAAAGCCGATCGAATAATAGCAACGTTCGCAGAGAGCTTATCGGCGAGAAAGCAAGGGGAAAACAACCCCTCTGATTCGTTAATTCGCCTTTTGTAATTCAGCCCGGCGTGGCCGCCGTTTATTGGCGCGACACTGGAATCCAGGGATTCTGCGGCGAACGATTCGAAGAGAAAAATCGAACCAGCCTCTTTTCCTTCGTTCCCACTCCACCCTACGGTGAAAGAGCTACGTATAGACAGTTGCAGCTATCTGTTGCATCTCGAGGACTTGACCCTACTCGTCCTTGGCCGAATGGTCCTGGAATCACCCTCGAACCACCCCTTTGCTGCACGTGTAGCTCCAATGACGCTCCTAGCAAGAATCGACCATTTTATTTGGTACGGTGTACGTTGTGTAGTGTAATTAAGCCTTTTAGATTAATTTCTAAAATGAGAATTAATCGAAATTAATTAAAGTCTAAAGTAAGATGGACGAACGACGTTTACGATGGCGTAGTTTTACGCCAAGAAGAATTACAATCCGTTTAATGAAAAAATCGTTAACAGATGTGGGAGTTGTTTGTTTTAGATTTTTGGTACGTCGATGGTAATTTAAAAGATCGATGGAAATTGGACATTTTTGTATCAAATAAGCGAAGTATTCAAGATCGCGGACATTTATGATGACAAGCATTTATTTCTCAAATAATTATGCGCAAATAACTATGTTCGGTAATATTTTGCACGACGAGCCCTGGTTCGAGCGGATTTCAGGAATTCTTCAGAATACGAAACGATATTTTGAAGTAACACTTGCTCGAATTAATCCCGCGTCAGATTAGAAGATATTAATTAAAAATCGGGACTGCTTCCCTGGAGAAATTCATAGAGTAATGGGAACACGGAGAAAGATGAAAATCCTCTGGTCGAGGTTGGAAAGCTAATTTTAGCATCGTTCTATGAATCTTTAATTTTCATGCGCGCTTCTTTCGCACGGTGAATATTTCTCCACGAGCCAACTTGAGCTATTACCATTGAATTTCATTTGGACGCTGAAAAAAAGGCAGAATGGTCCGGAGATGAGATGAAACTCTAATTGACAATTTTATCTGACACTAGCGGTGAAACATTTAAAAAGAACATATTCGCGCTACTTTAAGTATATGGTGAATTTTTATAGCTCGCAATATTTATGGCTTTTCAAAAGCGTTGATCAATTGTTAAGTCGCACAGTGCATTCGCGCGTAAATCGACACAATTCCTGGCACTCTTTAGATAGAGTACGTTTGTTTAGATTTAATTATTAGCTTTAATAATTAACCTTGATTGATTAATAACTTGTTAAAACGCAATATGCGCCATATATAAAGTACGAAGGTTAAATAACATGTTGCAAAGGTAGATCCTGTTAAACCGATAAGTAGTCGAAATGACTAGAACTTTCTAGGTAACCCAACAACTGGCCAAATAAATGGGACAAGTTACCTGAAATTCGACAAACGGGACGCATTAGTCGATAACGCTGCGGAACAATGCGGTGGAAGCTACGTGTAGCTTCTTTCTTTTACACAAAACGCTCATCCTAGCGACAGGAGTCTCGGAAAAAGATTAGCAATTAACGAATAGAAATATGAGACGAAAACTATTCCTTACGGAAATATCGACAAAATATTTCGAGGATAGATGCAGCTTCGAAGCACTCGTCTCAACTCGGCAAACCTTTATCTCGTCAAGGATAACAAGCTTTGTCGCTTACAGTAAGTACGATCGATGCAGAGAACGAAGAAAATCGACATCTCGACAATGGTATTGCCTCGAGCGTGTAAGAAAATCGACTAAATATAGAATTTAATGTTACAACCCGGTAGTACGGTTCGATAAAACAACTGACGACAGAATACGCCTACTTTAACAAGGATGTTATTGCTATTTTCTTCCTTGCACACAATCACAAGTTCTTGTTCCCTTTTCGTCGTACGATTCATAACTCGTTTCCTACGCAATCATATCGCGTTTCGTACCCTCTACACGTACAATCATCAACCGATTCAATTCAATACATACCCCGCGGAAATATAATATATTCCTAGAAATATCTTCTTGAGAACGTAAAACTTAATAACGTTAAAATTAAAAAAAAGAAACAATAAAAAACGGAGACGCTGGATATACATACACAAGATTTTACATATTTTCTATTCGTGTTACTAATGATTAAATAACATTAATATACGTATAACTGACGAGAATTAAAATTATAAATTAAGTAAAATTATGTGATAATGATAAATAGGTATACGTATATGTATATGTTCGATTTTATCAAAATTTTATCACTTGCACATTTTTGGTAGTTAGGTTCAGTAGTTGGTAGTAACAGTAGTAGTAGTAGTAGTAGTAGTACACAAGATTTTACATATTTTCTATTCGTGTTACTAATGATTAAATAACATTAATATACGTATAACTGACGAGAATTAAAATTATAAATTAAGTAAAATTATGTGATAATGATAAATAGGTATACGTATATGTATATGTTCGATTTTATCAAAATTTTATCACTTGCACGCTTTTAGTAATTAGGTTTAGTAGTTGGTAGTAGTAGTAGTAGTAGGTTAGTAATTAGGTTCCATTCTAGTGTTAAGGATAATTTCATTAAAATATTGCCAACTACGTTGGGTCAACCACCGATATATATATCGGAATACTAGCCTATGTATGAGAATATATGTTATAATTGGTAAATTGCTAATTAATCATATAGAAAGTAATAGCCAATATATCAACTATAATATATATTCCTATACATAGTTTAAAACCGATCATCGAACCACACGGAATTCCAACACGTCCACCTTTCTCGAGGAATTGTTCGATAAAAGTCGAGCGATTCAAACTCAAAATCCATAACCGTGACCACTCAAACTTGCCAGGAGAATCGAATCTAGGAAGAGACAACGACGAACCGCGATCGAGCAAACAAGCTTCGAATTACGTGATCGACGTGTCGTAAAGCTCCAGGAGCCGATCTTGTCGCGGTAAATTGAATTTTGCCGCAGGTTATCGCCACGAATCTAAAAATTTCCCGGAAGAGTTTCAAGGTTGCCAAGGTAACCCTCCAAGGGGCGAAAATTGCGGTACCTCCTTCGCCTAAGAGTATTAACAAAATCGATCTATGCGAAACCAGCTTTTAACCAAGGACCTCTCGAACGAAGAAAATGAGACGAGCGAGGTTGAACATTTTTATAGCGTAAAAGGATGCTTTTTGTTATTTCTAATACATCGATAATTTTGCAAAGCCTTAGAGGATAATTTTTCCAATTTACGTTCTTATTACGCTCGAAACAAAAATTCTCTACGATAGCCACAATTTAATAACTGAAGAGAGATCATACGTTAGTTTTGCGTATCACGCGAGAATTATACATCGTAAATGAGAACAATAAACCGTTCTTATCTTACGATAATTTATCACCGCATTGATTAAAACAAATTCAGTGTTGTAACATTTAATTTACATTAAATGCGATCTAAATTCCATTCTTATACAACATCGGTTTTACAAGATAACCCTGAACATACATTCTATATTATGTTTTGCAATTTAACAACGCCAGAAAGACCAAACATTAATTTCATATCACGCGAGATTTACACGTTCAAATCCAGAAGAATAAGAAACCATGTTTATCTTCGGGTTAATTTGAATAAACTGGAAATTTATAACTCATTAAATATAATTTAAATTCCCCTTTTAAATAACACGAGTTAATAAAGTTTCGATTTTCGTCGCACGTGTCGGCAAAGCAACAGCCTCTCGCGTTTGCCAATGTAATCGTCCCTGGTATCAGTGTTTCCACGTGGAGTACGCCAGGGCGAGAAGTCACGCGAACAGAACGAGTACCCGTAAACCGTCACGTGAGAATTGTCGACGACGTCAGTTCCGAAATACGTAGAATCGCCAAGCAACTTTTTTCGGATATTCCTCTGGTCTATGCATATACGTTGTTATATTCAAAGGAAAAATCTCGTGGAAAAACACCGTGACCGCTTATCTCTTTAGAAAAATTTCTCGTAGAATAAAGATATATATTTATAGTTTGTAAGCGGCTGCACGAGAGGCATAATCTAAACGGATGTGCGAAGGATTCTGTCTTCGAGGCTGACTTGCTTGGCATGGATAATAAGGACGTTCATTTTTAGACGTTTAACAGCACGAAAGAAAATTCTGATTTTTATTTTATACTCGATCGCGTGACAAATTGTTCGTGAGTTACTCCGTTGGGCAAGTAAATGAACAGGGGCTGATTATAGTGATTTCTACACTATATAGGGTAAGAAAGTTATGTACAAGCGAGCATGAGGTGATTCTTCGTAAAAAGATATAGAGATATAGACATTTGTTCATTAGACGCTTAGTTCCCGAGAAACTCGATTTCGAAAATTTGTCGAGCATGCTTGAACCGAATAAATCAAACACGTGAAATAAAATTTTCCGTTTAAGGTTTTGCTTCGTTCTCGAAAAAAAAAAAAAAAAAAAAAGGGGGAAGTAGAATTTGGACATGTTTGTTAGGACTTGGCCTAGTATTTTGTTCTACGTTTTTCAACTTACTGTCACGTGTAGAATAACATCCTGTCGATCGCTTCTCCTGTCCGGTCCAGAATTTGCATTGTCCAAGTACATTTGACAATTTTTCAAACTCGCTTCATTCGAAAAAGAAGCGTCGTACGAACAAATGTTATTCCATATTTTCTTCTCGTTTCTTCACAAGCAATCGCCTCGTGCCTGTTTTTACATAATTTTCGATCGCACTCTGTACATTACCGTTTATAAATACTCGTAGAATTTATATCGAACAAATTTCTCTAATGAAATTGGAAATTTTCGTATTTGGTCGAATACGGAACGTTATGAAATCGAACGAAGTAGATTGATACAACAAATTCTTATCAATGCGGAATTGTTAGAAGCGTGCCTGTAATGTCAAGAGGCGCAGTTAATTAATTATTTGATCGAATTTGCGTGAAATCTTCGAATCCTGAAATACGGAGAAAAATATTTGTCAGCGATCCAAAGCGGCGTTTGAGCGTTTTGCGTTTGTGTGACAGCATTTAGTACCTGTGCGTCGTGATAACAAGGCCAACTATGAATAAAAGAAATTGATTTGTAAGTAAGGACATTCGCGGAAGATATGGAAATAAAAGTAAGGCAACGTTAACCTTATTCGCAATTAATAAACTCTATGTATATATTACATTTGAAGAGGAATTTCAATCATATTTGAGTGGAAATAAAATGTTGCGCAAGTTTCGCTGGTTCTATGCTACGTACGTGTACTTTATCCTTGAAATTACTTCGAAGAGCAGCCAGAAGCCATTTAAAGTTCCTGCAACCTTTGCTGTTTCAGAATCGCAAATTATCTCGAGAAAGTAAGAAACACAAATCATCCTTGCCCTTTGGAACTAGTATACTAAATTTCCACACGATCTCGGTACGTTTGGCAAACAAATGATCAAAGAAGAAAACGATCCCCTTCTGAACGTACAATATCAAGTCTAATAAGTTCTAATTTTTATTGTAATTAATGATGCATTGAACTCTATACCGTCCAGGATCTTCATTTTCCTCGTCTTAAAGAATCTTCTTGATAAGACCAACGAAGTCAACTAAGCTATCTAAACACTCGTCTGCCCTGTCTTCGTCATCCGATCTCTCTAAATCCACTAAATCCAACCCAAACAATTCCTCATTATCCAGAATTTCATTCCCCATAATTCACATCCCTTTCAGATATCTACCAAATCGTTATAGCCACCCTAAAGCATCAACATCCAAACGTTACACATTGATCCCAACCACGAGTCCATGACGTGACAACAAATAACCTTTCGAAGAATCCTACAGGATCTACCTAATTCACCCTAAGTCAAACACATCGATCCTCCGACCCCTAATCGTATCAAACGTATCAAACTTAGACAATCCCAGGAAATGAGGATCAACACCCAGAAAATAAAGTGCCGGAGGGATGTCTATTTGCGCGAAAATCAATCTATCAAATTCATTCGACGCGTTTATATCGCCGTTTCTTACAATTCTTTGAAACGTACCACGCATCGAGTTTCATATTTTCCGGCTTTAGCCATTTTTACGACGATCCGACGCAAGTTCGTCCAGAAGGAAACAGCCAGTTTTGCCTGCACACACGGCCTAGCCTGAACGGGTTGGGCATATCGATCTCAAGAGAGGCAAAGATCGTCCTGCATGAAGCTTTCTGGCGGTCGAGTGGGGCGTCAGGGGCGTACCACGGGGCTCGATGCTACCTGCGACGACCTTGACCTACGGGGTTCCTCTCGCGCCGGCGTCACGTCCTCGCCCTCTTCCATCGCAACCGTTTTCCTCTCTGTTCGGCTTCTTCGACGAACACCCTGAATCTCTCGTCCCATCTCGTTCCTGACAATCTTTAAAACGTCGCATTTCCATTCTCTATCCTTGTCACTTTCTCTTCGAACGCATTTCTCTCGTTCATCAGCCTCTTTTGCGTCGCGTGTTACCAGGATCTATCGTCGTGCCTCTTCCGATATACCGCATAGTTGATAAAACACCGGTTTGTTTTATCGTTTATCGTCCAGTTCTTATTTCTATCGTTGTTTCGATGCCCGATTATTCACCCAGACATCTGTTCGAAACTTGCGTTTTGTTGCTCGTCGTTTCCGAATATTAGTAGCGTCGATGGAGTGTTTCGCGCGTTTGACAGATTTTTCCGGCTCGTACGTTCTTCTTTTTCTTTCTGCGCTGTAACTCTGTTTCTTCGTTTTTTTTTTTTTTTTTTTTGGTTCTCGTCCTTTCGATGGCTTCATCGTTCGTTGGGTTTTAAAGGACGTTCAATTGGACGTTTCGTGTCCTAGCCGCGCTCGACCGATTTGTCGATTCGAGCTTTTTTGCCATCGAGTACGTCCTCCCTTTGTTGCTGCACGAGTTTAATTTGTAATTTCAACCTTTCGTTAAACTTTCTCTTTATCCGTTCGCAATCCTCTTGTTCTTCCGCATCAAATCGCATCATTTTAAGCTTCAAACAATTTCGATTTCTGAACTAGGTTACAAGAATTCGTTAATTAATAAGGGGAAACCAGCCCCGTTCGTCTTGCAAGCTCCCTCCGGATCTCCTTTCCAGACATCGTTATCGCGAAAGACGAATCCAAGCACTCGAGAAACTCTGCATCTACCAGCCTTTTCCCATGTTCCTTTCTCGAACCTCCTGTGTTTTCTCTATGAACCGACTTCCAAGCTTTGCGTGCTTCCATCTTCGACCGATGAATTGCTTCCTTCACCTGCACTATTATCTTCGTCCCAGCATTTAAGTAACTTTGTTGGAATTAGCGCCAGGAACAGGTTAGAGACGATCGATCTGTTCAATCGCTTGGCATATTCTTATTCCTCATATTCTTCTATGATAATAACGTAGAAACTAAGATACGTTCGATCGATTATCGTCATTTGTAACTTCCCAACGTTAAAAGAATCCAATCTTTTTCTTACGTAGGGAAATAAATTTTATGGAAAACTATAGGAAATGTAATAACGTCCTTTAACATGTTTCATCCATTATTATTGAATATTACTGCGACCACTTTACTCTGGATATTTTTAATATTTTGCTACATGGCATGTACTGACCGCGTTAAATTTCCCAAATGCATAAACATCCGCAGTCGATTAATCATCTCACGGCGCAAAGAAGCATCTCCACCTGAATCGGAAGTTTCAATCGCTCCTCCCCCTCCCCACCACACCAACCCTCCTGCTATTGTGCAACAACCCCGATAGCTCAATTTTTTACACAGATCCAGCTAGCCGTAAATAATGACTCCTAAAAAATCCACCGCTTACTCTTCGTTTACCCAGTCCTGCTCAAACGTTCCACCATTCTATCAAACCCTATCCCTACCCAAGTTCCATTAGCCACTCACATCCATCCACTAACGGTAATTCAACCAGCAACAAGCATCGAATCGACCTTAACGATCAGTCTCGTCACGTAACACCAGGGATAAATCAAACTCTTATCGGAGAACTGGCGATGCTGGACCCTTTTCGCCTCTCTCTCTCTAGCTCTTTCTCACCCCGAAGCACGGCGAAACACGGCCGTCCATCCCCACCGGCGCCGAGCTACCGGACCGAGGCAACCCCCTCCCCCTGAGCACGCTGCTGTCTCGGCTGTCCCGACGAGCGGAACCAGTCGCAGTTCGAACCCCGAAGAGACCGACCGAGGAGCTTATATCCTGGACGTCGACAGCAGGCACGACGCCGATGATCGTGCCGAAACTCTTGGCCATGAGCCCGCCCTCGGAAGCATGCAGGTGGGTGGCCTATGTTCCACGTTCGTCCGAGACTCCTCGTGACGCGAACTTCTCCAATCGCTGTTTCTACGGGCTTCTTTTCGATGAAGTTGAGATGCACAGGGGTGGAGGGAATGTTTCGAGGCATTCGCAGTTTGTTTTATAATAACTGGGGCGGAGGTTTTGGTATTTTATAATTTTGTTCCGTTCCTAATCGAGGTGCGTGCGTGGATAAGAATAAATAGGATCGAGAATTTCGCGTGTGCTTCGAGATTTATATCGAGATATTTTATTATTATCGGGGGTTGTACGTTTCGTTGTTTTGTCGTTTCTTTTTTTTTTTTTTTCTTGTAATTACAAGTAGGGTTATAAGCAATTACACGTAAATTTTCAGAAGCTTTAAGAGCGGTTTTATAATATGTTATCGTCGCTAAGGCGGAAGCTTTGTATTTTATATTGTTTTTTTTTTTATATAGTTGAGGTACGTGTGTAGAAATACATAGGATTAAGAATTTCAACGAGTGCTTTGAGATTTATGATCGAATATTTTATTGTTACCGAGTTGAAAGTTCTATTATTTTGTAATATTTTGTTTTCGCGATTGCGATGCGTGTGCGTGGATAAGAGTATATAGAGGTAGGAATTTTTCGAGAGCTCCAGGTACAGTTTTATAATAGGTATTTTATCGTCGCTGGGGTGGATGTTTGAGTGTTTTAAAATTTTATTTCTTTTATAGTTGAAACGTGTGCCTGTGAATACTGGTAGTGAGAATTGGAAATTTTTCGAGGATTTCATGCTAAAAGTTTCGTGTTACAATATTTTATTAAAACTTCAGGAATTTCGATATTATAATAACATGATCGCGGTGGTTTCGGTGAGATGAACGTAGCGATGGATTTTATTTAAATTTCATCGGTGCAACGCTATAATTCAGTTTGCATATCTTTTGTTACTTTCAACGCGATTTCGTGGTAGATAATATATAAATTATGAAGTGCTCCGGAGATTAGAGCGGCTTGAATTAAATTGTTAATTATTTAGGGTTAGCTTGATACGAGCTGTCTTGTATTTGAGACAAGTTCCCCTTCGTCGAGTTCGCGGAGAAAGTTCAGAAGTTTGTTTGAGTTTGTCGTTTAGTATCGTTGCTCGTTTTCCACCCTTGATTGTAATCTCATTATCCGGGAGGTTGCGGTGAAGTATCTTCCGTTGAACCATGAGACGTCTCTCGGCTAGGTCTGGAAAGTTATTTTCTAAATATTTGCTCATCAAACTTCTTTTCGAGGATATTTATTGAAAGCACTCGGTTACTTTCCCGTTAACCCTTCGAATTCAAAATCGTGAAAAACAAGTAGACAACTCCAATTTTTCAACTTATTCGACCACGCTTTATTTCTTTTTATACTGGAACTTTTCAAAAAAGAAGCCGATAGTCCACGTTTCTGAACCCATTCAAACAAATTATCCTTCGAATTTTCAAATTTATTCGAATGCACTACTCGCTCAAATTTCAAATTTCGAATAAATGGGTAATTCAAATCCTCGCGTTTAATCGAATTCGCTGTTCGTCTATTTAAATACCAAAATCCTCTGCTTCTCGTATCTCGCACCTTACGTAATATTTATTTTCACAAATTTCGCATTTTCAACGAACGAAGAATATAATCGTACCTTTTCAATAGCGAGAAAGCTTGAAAAGAAAGCTCTCAGAATTTCCGCTCTCATTGCCTCGATTCATATCAAGAGACTCGTCTAATTTCCGAAATAAGTGTGCTAACAAGTAACGACGACGAAGGGAATGAATTTCCAGGATCTCGATCTCCTGCATAAAGCTGGCAAGTGTCTTCGATAACGACGTCCCTCGATCGGTTTCCTTGGCTTCCCTTGGATCCCCGGTCAACGTTGCACGGATTTCGAATGAAAGGAACACTAGTTCGTTATTTTTATTATTATCGGCATAATGAGATCCTTCACGACTTTCGACGACAAACGAGCGAAATAGCGTCCATGTTTCGCGTTTCTTTTCAAAACCTCCCAGCCGTTGACGCATGACGGGTGTATGTAACGATGATTTTAATTAATTTTTTCCGTGGTATTTTCGTCCACAACCCTGCTGTACGTTATCACATATTTTTAGAATTATCTCAAAAGAATATATATATATATATATATATATATTATTCGCTTTTTTATCTTTTCAATCGCTTATTCAATTACTTATACATTTTTATTAGTAAGAAGAACGAACGAGAAACAATTGCCTTTGAAAGAAAAATTAGGTAAATCGGTTAAAAGGAAATTCTAATTGCGACGATATCTTGCCCTCGAACTGAGCAACCAGTTTCAAAATCGAAACCACTCGACAACCTCCTCGTCCCCGATTCAAAGGGCAAAGGTTTCGATTAATTTACACCAGGTAACCCCTAACTTTTCCATTAGCTTCGCACCAATCCCTCTGATGATCAAGTTTCTCGACAGTTTCCTGTCAAAATTAGTAATCGAGTTGCAATGGTTTTAATCGTTAAATCGTGGAAATTTCGTTTCGTTCCATTTACCGTTTCGCCAGCTCTTTGATGATAAGAAGAAAAAGAAACGATTCCAATCAAATATATTCGACGATAGCAAACGTGCACGTTCTTTAGCCAACGGTTAAAGATTAAACGAAAGGGTGTTACTACGTACACGCATGGAGAGGTGTTATGCGAGAAAAAGCAACCCGCCTTTTACCTTTCCCTCATCGACCGTGCCATGTCAAGGCCGAACAAGGCAAGATCTTTCAGTCACGGTCACGAACGTTGTCGTGTGTCTGTACGACTCGCTCTGCAAATCATTGGCCGCGATTATAGCCTCGCCTTCCAACCCCTGATTACCTGTCTCCGAGAAATTTTTAATGGACTGCGCGAGTTGTCGCTAACAGCTGAGCATTTGAATCGCTGCTTCGCTGCCACCAGCTGCTCGAGATAATTTGCTAATTTAGAGAACATTTCTTTAAGAATCGGTAGCCTGTTGGAAAAGGTAATTAGTTTAAGAAAAAGTGGGGAGGGGGGAGTTTTAGCTAGAACTCGATAACTTTAATANAGCAGAGAATGTAGTTGATTAATTTAGTTTCTCAGGGAAATGTTTCAATCGTAAATCGACATTGTGTTTTTGAAAAGTTGGCAAAAAAAAGGTAATTAGTTTAAGAAAAAGTGGGGAGGGGGGAGTTTTAGCTAGAACTCGATAACTTTAATAAGCAGAGAATGTAGTTGATTAATTTAGTTTCTCAGGGAAATGTTTCGATAGTAAATCAATATTGTGTTTTTGAAAAGTTGGCAAAATTTTCCAATATCGTGTGCATTCTCTGCATTTTGACGCCATTAGGTTTCTTATAAATGCATAAATATCCGCGGTCCAGTTATAATGTATTAGTACGGTAAAAATGGTATTTTTTGATGTTGTATCGGGATAGAACGATTTTTTATTTACCTTTATACGAATACCTTTAATATCGTAACAAATATTCGGTTTAAATTGATACCGACAGCGTACAAAATACGAAATCGATAAACGAAAGGGGAGTACGAATGAATGCACTGTGAATGTAGCCGCGTAATTGCAATATGAATTGCCATTATAAAATTGGGCCTTCGCTTTGTAAGCAAAAGAAGTATTGTTCGAACATGATGGAGCGTTTTATTCGTTTTGCATTATTTAATCGGTCGTGAGACTCGTCGAACGAGTTTCTAACCGAGTAACATATTTAAAAATCCAGACAAGTTTTACCTAAGGTACTGTGAATTTAAAATTTAGCGAAGCATTTTGCCAAACGACTTGACAACTGCATTTTTTAACGCTGAGACCAGAATGCTCCAGCGGCTAATTCGTAATTTTTCGTATTAATATTTATAGATTTAAAACGATGCATTTTTAGAGATTTCGATGATTTTTGGCAAGGTACAGTATAGGGAGCACCGTATGGTGAGAAACATAGAAATCAGTCGTTACAAATGAGGATTCATTGGAATTTTTCATCGTGATCGAGATGTCCGACTAAGTTACGCTAACAAAATGATATTTATCAGCCAAGGAATTCTTCTCTTCGTATATCCTGTCAAGAAAGATATTTCTTTCTTTATCTTCCCGACCTTTTTCTGTTAACATATTCTGAATATATACTTATTTGTATTTAACACACGCGTCGCGTTCGTAAAAATATTTTATGCGCGCTCAAACATTTTCGTGAATCACTGTAGGTGACAGCGCGTAAGTGGTTGGGACACGTGCGTGGAAAAAATTCACCTTTCGTTAGAAACGCGTAAAAAAATATACAAGCAGAAAAGTATGCATATTTCATTTCTTTTCATACGAGCGTCGCGTCGGGTACTTGGACATTCTGCAGCGTGTTATATTTTACATAAAAAGGATTTGGATCGCAGCCAGATTGTTGTTTCGTTCAAATTTCGTCGCTTTGTTGGCCACAAATCCGGCTTCTACGCTAAAAATGTCAACCACTGCACACAGGACGATACAAATAAACTCTACCTCTATTTTCTCGTTATACGGCAAGTTTTTACACTAGAAACTGTTTTATAAGATAACAATCGACAGCTGCTAAACATTCTTCGTCGAATATAAGCGAAATTCCAAAACTTTCGTGTCATTGGCGATACATGAAATACGGTGTCAAAATGTTTAGCGAGCAGTAAGCAAATTCCTTAGATCTTAACGGTTTCGAATGGATCCGATAAACGTAGCCAATGTCATAGCTATCGTTCTTAGACGTGCATAGTCGTCATTCGCCAAAGTATTTGAACGTTAGAAGTATTTGAACGTAGAAAATTTGCGCGGATATTTTAGGTGTGTTCTAGAAAAGTTTTATAAATCTTCTTAGTACGCGGTTAACGGTGTAAAGTGAAATTATGGCTCTCTTGATAGATAGAAAATCAGCGTAGCCGCTGGTTTCGTGTAAAACGTAACAGTTGATCCAGATCGTCAAAGGAACTTCTTCCAAGGGCTTATAAATGAGAATTTAAAAGTTCGCAGTGGTTTTGTAAATTTGAGATGCGATACAATTCCGAGGAAGCGACTCAATGGATATTTTGTGTATATTGCGTTTTCGTGTTTTGTATTTTCCAAATACTTTCGAGAATCACTGTACCTTCTTTTTTATGGTTCTTATATTCTGGACTGAAAAGTTAGCAGACAATCCTTTACCAGCTCGCAGGATCAATCTGAAATTTTTATCGTAACGTTCTCTTCCGGAACAGGTACTTCGTTTCTTTCAGCCCCTTTCGTGTTTCTTTATCTCCTCTTTTGTTTCTTTCTTATACGTCCACGTTGCCTTCCGTGGAATGGGAAAAGCTGTAAAAGAACCGTCCAGCTTCATTAGCTTCCTGATTGCGTTCTATCGATCTGCATTCGCATCGCTTGTCGGACCAAGCGGCTTTTTTTATACGAGGTCGGACTAATTATACGCCTGTGGAAAAAAACGCTGAACAGGATAAAAATGCACCGATAAATTTACATTATAATCCCATTAAATGTCGCTGCTGAGAATCGCTCGTCGCGTCGCGGCGTCGTAAATCGCTCTCGTCGTCCAGCGAACTCGAAAAATGACTGCGCGATATACGTATTTTGAAATACGGAGAAACGGTATTATTAGACAGCGAATATTTATACAAATTTATTATTTTTCTAAATTTATTCATTCACTTTTTTTTTATAATGACAAGAGTAAATAAAAATTCAGATTTCTCTTGCAAACGAGTTATCCGCTAGTTAAGGGTTAATGCTACGAAAATATATTTCTCCATACACTTTTCATTTTAATTCCTTTCGTACAAGTTTTACAACCTGTATTATCGATCTTTTATCGAATAAGAAACTTTCAGTAACGCAAGTTTAGTTTAAAGAAATCCTAATTAATAAGCGCGCGCTCGATCATCGAAATATCATCGATGGGTAAATAATTTTTTCCGGAATGGCGAAGGACCCGCTATCGGTGACATCGAAGGGCAAGAAATAACGAGTATCAAAGGACAACGAATTAAAGCAATACTCGAAACGATAAGAAAATAACCAACAAAGGAGCAATGATCCCTGCAGCGTGGAAGGTTTTTCGAGATCGAATTGTTTGGCGGATTTCCGTTAGCGCCAAAGTCGTGAAAATAACGTAAAAGCGAATGGTGAAAACGATATTGAAAGAACGAGAATCGGATTGCGCCCTAAGAACACGAGCCGCTGCTTCGAACTTTGCACTTTTATTGTTACGCTGTGATAAATATTATCTAGCGAACGATTCTCGAGCGAAACCGTTCTACGTCATCGTGTTACAAAGATACGAGCGCGTTACCGAGACCTTCATCGTGCCAGTTGTAAACAGGCCTTAATAAAAATCCGATCGAGTATATTTCAGGAAGACAGGCTATACCCGGTCGAAGACTGTCCAACTTACGCTCGGTTCAGGAAAATTCTCGAAAGGATTTCTCTGTTCGCGTCAGACACCATTACGGATTATTAATAACGATATCACGTATTAAACTTTGATATTCTTCGCGGCACACGACGCACACGGACTGATACGCTCTATCGGGTTTGGAGTCAGATAAAGAACGAGCTTCCTTCGCTCGTACACGCGTGAAACCTTCGATTTCTCTATTGTATATGTATTAGGTAACTGTAATTTCTGTTCTACCGGCAAATACTTTTAATAAAGGTGTCTGGTTAATTGAATTAGCTATCCGGATAGTTGTAATTTATAGGTGAAATCAAGATTGCGAGAACCTACCTTGCAGGAATCTCTCGATCGATAACGATCTCCCCGGTCACGAAACGCAGCTCCTTCCATTCTTTTCGCCATAATACCGATAAACGGAAAATATCCTTCTCCATTCGGGTCGAATGTTATTCTCGTGCGCGAGAAACGTCGAAGATTGTTTAACATTGCTACGATACTCCTTCGAGTTCTCTCGGGGCGATCGGAACGAACGCTTGGTTAATTCCTGATGGAGTTTATCAATTCGTAAAACCTCTCGTACGGCTTGTACTGCACTTTACATCTCTGTTATCTATAAATTTCTCCTTCAATTTCATTACGAACTATTTGCGAGAAGTTACGTCACTTCTCATCCAATGGAATTTACGGAAAAATGTACAGTTCCTTTTTACCAAAGTTTCTCTCCCTTTTTCACCAATTTTACTTCTCGATTTCGCGAAATATGATATATTACGACAACGCTTTTGATCGTGCCTTTCCTTTGCGAATAGAGGTCGCTGAACGTACGAAACAAGCGATGATCGTTGGCGATGACCGACGAAACAAGCGAAATATCACTGGAATCCACGCGTAGCCTCGCATGGAACTCCGTTGTCAGCGTTTGATCGCCGAATCTTCTGTATTTCGATATCTCTAACATCTTGTCGCCTGATATTTCCTCATACTGTGTTACCTGACGCTTTCTGGCCTGTAATAGCAAGCGCGTCGATAAACGATGCGTCGGTGAATAATTGGCGGATGCATCGATCGAGTTTTCGTGTTTCGGTCGTGAGAGATGGGATAACTTAGGTTGACGATCGAATTAGGACACTTTCGATGAGCAGACAACGGGAATGGCACAAAGCCTTCCCTTCTGTAAACCGATAAGCCGAATCGAGCTTTCGACTGTCGTAGAGACGAAAACTTCGTCGATCGCGTGTGCAAACAAAGTAATAAATCTAATGTCCCGCATTTTTCCAAGCTACTCCTCGCGTTTAGTTTATTCAAACGCATTCCTTTATCGATCGTAATTTTCTCGAATACAACTTTCGTACAATTTTACTACCATTTCGATTGCATAATTATCGTAAATTTAACGACGAAACTGTTTTTTTTTTTTTTTATTTTCATTTACTTTGACCAAATATCTGTATAATGTTTCGAAAAAGCTATACGCGTTTAAAAATGGAATGACACGGTTTGAAAGATCGTTTCAATATCTTGAAACTGTCTGGAACATGCTCAAATTACTTGCGTATTCGTACTTGATTGCCACATTGCCCCATTTCAATTTGAAATTTTGTCAAAAATCCAAGACGTTTAAGTGAAGTAATCAGGACAGAGGATACAATACGGAAAGAGTAGGAGTTATGGTCTCTGAAAAAGGAAAATGTGCACGTCTTAGCGACTAATAAACTAATAAACATTCTTGTATGAAACTCGTAACAGTGGAAGCGAGAACTAATCTTTATCGTTGTTCGATAATCATCGATTCGTTTGCAAGGCGATGAGTAAATGTAATCTAACGATTGACACAATGAGAGCATATGGAGTCTTCGGTGAAATTTCCGGAAACAGTCTCGCGCACACTATGTTGCGCAAAATCAATTCGAACCAGTGACAGCATCCGCGTGATGTAAATGCAACGTGCATAACACGGCTGTGTATCTGAGAATAGCGTTATCAGAGCTTGAGCATAGTTACGTCAGACACTGAGCAAATTCGTACACGACGTGGAACACTTGCGGTTCTGGTGTTCCAATTGCTAACATTAAATGAGCAAAGAAATACTCGAATATCCTTGGTATTATATTCTACAGAAATTATTAACCGTAAACGGCCTGTTACTCGGCCGAATTTTTCTAAATTTCTAACTGATTTGCAACGCTTTAAATCGTCGATGATTGCAGCTACGTAACTCGTATTCGATAAAGTAGAAACTGATTTGCAGGTAACGCGGTTGATTTTCGTATTGCTAGATAAAAATAAACAATTACCATTTGGCGATCGATGGGTGATGAAGTTCCTCGTATTTTTTATAATTCGCTATCTTTTTCTATGAAGCTTTCTATTCCGATTTTTTAAAACTCCGATAGCGATAGTTCCTGTTGTTTTGTATTAGGTTGTCCCGAAAGTTTCTTTCCTCTTGTAAGGAAATAACAGATGCACAACCTCTTTTCGTTTTATATTATTTTATTCAATCACGCTGATTTTCTTTAATCAATTTCTATTACTACGATCGTACACGATTCGACAAAAATAATACAAAACAGAAAATGTGCCGCATCCATTAGTTGCTTACAAAACGAAAGAAACTTTCGGGACAACCTAATACTCGACTTTCAGAAAACCGCATTGCTTACGAGGTCATCTAATACATCGCGAAATAAATTAAATTATAATAAATATTACTCCGTTAATGCTCGCGATCCGCGTTAAAATTGCATAATCTTATTGATCATTAAAATTGCATAATCTCATTGATCAGACTCTGCAACCTATTAATAATTATTGCCGATTATAAAGGGAAAGTGAATATTGCGCAAACAATCACTGTATCTCGTTAAATAGAAGCCACTGAGAGAGCTGGGCCGATTGTGCCTCAATACGGGTGAGCAAAGCAACGACGTCGTCGCGGAAGTTTGCACAGAGCCTCGTGGTGGACTTCCACTCCTGCAGGTATGGCCGAGCGACTCACCGAGGGGCGAGGCCGACGGACAGGCACAGGCATTCGTGTTCCCGGATGTGCAGGAAAACGTCAACGACAGTGGCATCGAGTCCATACAGGTAACGTAATCGAAACAGCTCAAACAAGCGTTACCCAATGACTTTCAGATTCTTAAATTTCTATTTTAGCATCGTTGATAGATGAAATGCGTACAGTTGCGTGCAAAAGTATTTGACAGGGATAGATTTTCCGTACTATATTGCAAAGGTAACATTGCAAAGAATGTTAACTGTAACGAACAGAAAATCATGCTACTGCGAGTGAAAATTTAGAAAATATGGATTCGGTAACAGATTCGTTTACTCGTAGATCGCAAAATTCGATGGCGTTAACCGCAGAATTGCAACGCGTGATAATAATAAACAACGCGATTGTAGAATTCAGCGGGCCAAAAGCTAAATCGTAAAATTCTACGAATCACATCGCCGGATCATAGAGTTCGAAGATACCAACGAGTTACACGATGTACCAAATTACGTAGAATTCAGTAGCAACGTTCGTTAAAATATACGATTTCGTCAAAATAGAAATCAAGTCATCCAACCAATTCTACGTCAGCAATCGCCGAGTCCAAAAAATCGATATGCCAGTAATTACCATCGATAGACTTCAGCGTCCGAGTTTCGCGAGTTTCTAAGAAAATTTCATAGAAATAGCCAAACTGTAACGATTTTCTTCGTACGATTATCGGAAAAGGCGTCGCCGTCTCCGTGCGGCGTAGTCAGCACTAGTCCAGCCACCACGCCTCAACAATCCCGGCGCGCCAGTCTACTCCATCCGGATCACGCTCGACTGCAATTGCACCATTTGCATCACAATCACCACAATTCCGGGATTAAGAGTCCACCGACGCCAGACAGAGCGTCCATCGACGAAGAACCTCCGCTTCCGCCCAGTCCATCGAGCTCCACTACTAGCAGTCTGCGTTCGATGCCCAGTTCTGCGAATGCACAGATGCATTCGCAAGACAGGAGACGCAGTAGCAGGTAACAGTAGTATTCTTTTCTTTCAATAAGCTAAGCACTCGTTTCGTTGATTTTTCGATGTAAATTAAATTTATTCGAATACGTCGAACGTTCTGAAAAGCTAAAAAAAAAAAAAAAAAAGAACAAGGAAAGCGACTCTCGGTTCCATGGATAATCTTCGGGGAGATGAAACTTTCTAAATACAACCGGTTCTCGCAATAACGAGCAAAAGATGCAAAGTTCGAATCTTCGTATCTCTTGAACGAATTCAAAGGCAGAAAAATAACGATTCGAACCTCCCGCAATTCCACGTGGGCTAAACGTTTCGCTGTAATACCAAGAAATGTTCATTCGTCCGACATGTGCCATAAAAACGAACTATCGCGAACTTCGTCGGAATACCTCCTCATCCTCTTCCCCGAACGATCTGCATCCCGAGATAAGTTGATATCAACGATCGTTCGCGTTCCAGACGCGTCACGGTCTCGCTTATAAAAAGGAGAAAAACCCCTGAACGTGTCTGTTCTCGATCCGTGAAATTGCCGGCAGAACGGGGCTAGAAATAATCCCCCGGGCTGATAACGGTCTGACGTCGATCTTGTCTCGTGTCAAGGCGCGACCCTGGTACCATGCAAATACGAACACGTGTGCGGTTACCGCTCTCCTTTTCATTTATGCATCCCGAGATATTAATCGTGGCCGTGGTATCCGAGTGATTTGGCCGGCGGCTTCCTTTCACACGGAGCAGGAAATCGTCGGAATTTCGTCGCGCCCTTCCACCCCGAACCCAGAACTTTCAAGGATGAAACCTTTGCCGAGTCACTGTGAATCGATTCGACAATCTGACATTGCATTTTTCGTTCGAGTGTCTCTTTTCAGATATGGCGTGTTAGGGCTCCAAGGATGTCAATAGATTGTAAAATAAACCGAACGTTTTAGCCCTCGAAAGTACCAAACGCAGTTATTTTTATCAACGTTCTCAGGCCGCAGCGTTTGACAGATCAAGGCTTTATATAATTGTTTGTAACAGCGTTATCGAACGAGTCGTTGTTAAAATACTTATTAGGTTGTCCCGAAAGTTTCTCTCCTCTTGTAAGGAAATAACAGATGCACAACCTCTTTTCGTTATATATTATTTTATTCAATCGCGCTGATTTTCTTTAATCAATTTCTATTATTACGATCGTACATGATTCGACGAAAATAATACAAAACAGAGAATGTGGCGCGTCCGTTGTTTCCTTACAAAACGAAAGAAACTTTTCGGACAACCTAATAATAGAAACATAAATTCTATAACGAGCGATGAACTAAATATAACGGCAGAAATGTCAAATTGTAAATATATTTGAACGAACAAATTACTTTACTTTACTTTTGATATAAAAAGAAACATATGTCTGCCCACGATCTGTTGGAAATAGACAATATCAAGTTTTTAACGAGATCTGGCTCTATAGTTTCTCGATATTTTTCCCATTCTATATGTTCCCCTTGATGTCACCATCAACGGTGTCCTCGCTGTTGTTTCGTTTTTTCGGTCACAAAGCAACCATAATACCAATTCATTTGAAACAACCTCCTACCAACTGATATTTTCCATCGCGTAATCAAAAGTTTCTATTCCAATCAACAGGTACAGCATGTTCGACGCCCTGGACCTGGAATACGCTCTCTTGAGAGCAGCAGCCCGTGGTTCCGTGGGTCCTTATTCCCTGTCGGAATCTCTGCACAAGCTAACCTTTACCCAGAGCTTAGCATTTCCTGCACTGGCCCGGGGTCTAGCTTCGAAACAGAGCGTGCCAACCAGGAGACCGCAGCAGCACACGGAAAGCGGATTGAACGCGTTCGCGAAAGTGGTCACCGCTCTGGTCTTGGTTCTCGTGAGCGTGCTGGTGTTTGGTGTGGTGTACAAGTTCGTGAGAACGTGAGGATGGCTGCTGGTGCCCGATCGACCGGCTGACTCCACGCAGGAGTTCGATCGACCGGGCACCAGTGACGCCTTCGACCAGTGACTCGTTCGGCCGATTTATCGTTCGTGTATCGAATCGTTGTCCAATCAGCTAAAAGCTTATCAATTTCCGAATACATGTGGGATCGAGTATATCGTAAAATAACGATCAAGTATTCGACGATAGCCATTGAATGCACGAGTAAAATTTGAACGTACGAGCGAAGTTTGAACTAAAGTTCAAGGACTTTTCGAAGCTCAAGGAAGATAAATCTTCGCGCGTGTTTGTTACGGGGCCTACTTTGAAGAACTATCTCTAGTCGAACAGTCGAGATCATTGTTGCCAACGTTGGTTCGCAATATCGTAGAATGCAAACGCGAAAGTGACGCGATAGTTGAAAATAGAGCGAAACGAGGAAGCTTGGCAGAAAACAATAAACCGGAAATATAGATCGCTTCGATATCGAACGCGCGAGTCGAATGGCTAGGGAATTTCCGAGGGGATAAAGAAAGGCGAATAGAATCACGATGAGAACAGCGCTGAGAATTTTACGACTGCGCTAACAAGCATTTTTATCGGTGTGCGACGCGATCGTTCGCTGCGGCATTTTCATGCGGGCAAAGTGCGTGTGCGAATTGCGACCGTGCAACTCGGTCGATGTAACGTTTCCATTTTCTAAATAAAAATCTCCCTTTTTGAATAACGAACGGGTACGTTCGTAGATAAGTAAGTGATTCGCTTGGCAAATTTTATAACAGCGAACTTTCTACCAAGTTATCGAAATTTATCGAAAGCTTTGAGTTTATGGCAGAACTTTATTTATTCCAACGGAATGCGAACTTGAATTGTTTGAAGGAGAAATTGCGGGAGAAATCGAACGAGACGTTGTAGAATCAAAGAAGCTCTATCACACTCATCATCTATGTAGCGTAGCAATCAGAAGAATGTATCTTTAAATATTAAAAATTAATCGACAGTTTCCCTAATCTCTATTTGAATAAGTAAAATTTAGGAGATTCTACTATTCGTGAAATATTTCTTCAAATGAATAAAGTTTTGCTGTGAACTTTAAAACCTTGCCACGATATATGAAGCAAGCGCGCGTTAATTGGATACAAATCCGTGACTCTTCAAGTGCTTTACACGATTTTATTCCGATGACAATCGCTCCGACATTTAGACCGTAGTTTTAAGGGAAATCGCGGCCGAATTCCTCGCGAAGGATTTCAAACTCGCGGAAGCGCTCGATATAATGGACGCGCCGCGCCGGCAGGATGCGATCGCGAAATTATTGAGATGCTTCTCCCGTCTCGTACGGTAAATGTCACATTAAATGCAGCCTGTTCGAGCGTTTCATCGATATTGAGAACGGCGAGTTGATGTGAAATTATAAAACGTCAGAAAGTCGTCCTCTTGCGTCTCGTCGAGGCGTGCACTTTCGTAATTAAAATACTCTTTACACAAATTTGTATACGTCATTCGATGTTGTATCGGTTTTGCGCGTGATTTAAAATTCGGTTTAATTTATCGCGGAATTAAAATTCTCCTATTTCGTACGCAGTTTAAATTTTCTTTTCGATCGAATAAGGCACGTTAACATTGCCGACGTTTAAATGGAAAGATTTATTCAACCTTAGTATTCAACGCTTGGATTTTACTCTTTTAGAACGAAATTTTTTGAAATCAAAATTTCTGTTTTTCTTTTTTTTAGAGTTTAAACGTAGAAAAATAAAAGGAAACGTAGAATATAAAGGATTCGGGATTTTTTCTTTCGAGTATATTACGTAAAAGTTATAAGGACCTTTCCTCTTTACGTTCTCGCCATTTTATCTGATATATTTGTTTTATAAGCTTTCAAATTGTTGTCCGTCGTTAACAACACGCTGTAGAAAAGTATCGAAGGTAGTATCCAGTACTATTTTTTCATTTAAAGGTTACTATAATTCTGACACAGAATATAATCGAGTATAACTCGATCGAAATGTACTTCGTTCGCGCCTCAAGATTAAATGCAGAGAGAAACCTTTCTTCCAGGCTTACACATCGTCGACACTTTATAAGATAATCGTGAAACATGTATACACGTATATTCTATATAGAATACATATTGCAAATATACAAGTATTAACCAAGGAACGCGTTTGATTCCTTGACGTTGCGTTGTATATGAAGCAACGAAGTTTCTAAGGTAATCGCCACGTTGCGGGAGAAAACGATGCTGTCGTTTTTTTTTTTTTTTTTTTTGATGTAAAACATTAAAAATGTGTACATCTATACATACCGTGCTACGAAGTAAAAAGAGAGGAGAGGTGAGAAAATTTCTACCTTAATCGAAAGTTCCAAGACTTATATAAAGTCTTGATAAAATTAGAATCTGTCAAGTAAGAAAGAATCTGGTCAATTTTCAGAGGAAATATTTTTTCATGAAACAAATGAGAAAAAATGAAATCGTTTCGGATAGAATAAAATAAAAAAAAAAAGAGAGAAAAAACTTGTTCATGACAGGATGGTCACGGTTCTTGTCGTCGTAGAATGTAAACGTAAGATCAATATAACCGCTGTAATCGTTTCAGTTCCGATTGTGGAAAAAAATTCCTTCTCCGAGAGGAAGCTGTTTTCGTCGATCAATCGCTTCGTATTGTACAAAACTTTCGAATTTATTCAAAGTAACATTCTAAATAAAGTCTTTTCCAATAATTTATCCAATCATTTTTATTCCTTAACATCGAGAATCGTTCTATTCGATTCGTTAATGGTGAACGTTACGTTAACGTAACGAGTCTTAGGAAAATGTAAAAAATATAAAACGTATCTATATCGTAGAAATATATTCAACAAACGACTATCGATTAATAACGGTAGAAGAAAGGCGATGGAAAAATCATAGAGGCAATCGATTTACATCGGCGAAGAAGCCGTTTATTATTTTACAGTCGCGTGATTCCCCATTCGACTCTCTCACGAGTCCCCGGCGTATCCCAGTCTGAAGAAGTATACTTTGAAAGTTTACAACAAGTGTTCCCTCTTCGAAATCTCACATCTAAGGTGCTAAGATATCTACAGTGACATAATTCTTCTTATACGACTATACACGCATTCGGCCGGGTCGTTCGTCAATTTCTTTCCTACGTTTCTTTATTTCATCCTTCGTTATCGATGACAATTATCGATGAAGCGATCGTTTCGTTATTACCGTTTCATTATCATCGACCCGTCTTTTTCATTCTTCTTTTCTCTTTCTATATGTACACGATACATTCTTTATTGCTACTTTACAAGATCTCTGTCTGGTCGAACACGCGAACATTTTCGCACGTGTGTGACTTTCCTGCCGTTTCCTACGCCTTCTACTTCAACATTTTGTGTATGTAGTGGTATATGTGTGTATGCTGAGACGTATCAGCAGTGTGGACTGTGTCAAGCGCAATGTGTCAATTGGAAGTACGCGAACAGTGGAAAAAGTTTGAAATTCAGCGTCGCGTAATCAATTTGTCTTCTTTTCTTCACCCTTTTTTTTTCCTTTTTGTGATCCTGTAACTCCGCCGAAAGGAAAGAAAGATTCTTTCTTTTTTCATTACGTAGGAAGATCCTAAATTTATATTCGATTTTTAGAATACATTCGAACGAATCATTTTCTTTTTCTTTTTTTTTTTTTTCATGAAAAGTAACCCTAGGGAAGGAACAAGTTTAAAAGGTGAGTCATCCGGTGATTCGAAAATACGAGCGACGGAGTTTTAAAAAAGATCGAAATTTCCTTCGGGAGAGTTTGCTTCGATTTAATATTTTCTTCTCTTCTATCGCTACATCTGTCCAGTCTGACCACTGTTATCGCGCTTAGGCCGTGCGTTCCCATTTTTCTAATCACACCGAAAATTCTCTCTCTCTCTCTCTCTCTCTCTCTCACTCACTCACTCTCCCTCTCTCTCTCTCTCTCTCTCTCTCTCTCTCACTCTCCCCCTCTCTCACTCTTCGTTCCCCTTTCTGCTCGTTTCTGTTTAATCCTTTCGTACTATTTTTAATCGTGCTAGAAGTATCGTTAGAAAAAGACGGTTATAAAAAAGCAATGAAAATATCCCGGATTGAAAATTTCGATTCGGTTAAACGTTTATTAAAAGCCACGGTGTACGAACGTACGAATTGTTTCTCGTTCTCTACGCTTACGATACCGCAACGTTTCTCACTTTTGCAGCCATTTCGAGCTTGAACGATCATCAGGTGTCCAAATAATTGCCGACGAAAGGATTAAATCCTATAACCTTCTGCTTCCTGCCATCGTTAATCGTGTGCGTTGTACGTACTCGAATCATCTTGGTCTATTAAATCGGCGACTGAAACTGTAGAAAAATAAATTATTATATCGGTGATCGTGTTCGAGTATATAATCTACGTTGCCGTGGAATTATCCTACGGACGACACGATACCAGATGTTTCACGAAGTCCGTAACAATTACGACTAAACGAATCTTGAGCACAAAATAAGACGAACTCGAGAAACTATTATGTCGGAAAGAGAAAGGAAACATCATAAAAACGATCATCTTTTAATTAAGAAAGGACGAAAATTGTTTCAGATTGCCTTATTTTGATCTCAGAAGTCGTTTAATAGAGAGTAATGCCGGGGACTTGATGAAATGCCTTGCACGTTCAGAAGTGAATCGGGTCTAAGCTCCTATAAGAAATAATTCACCGTCTTCGAATTAGATTTCCCTCGTACAAATCGACGAACCTGCTGGCAGAAAAATACAGTACAATCGAAACTATAGAGAAACTGTTTCCGTCCTAACGGACCTTGCTAGATAGATATTCGTGGTTCAAACATGACGAGGACATTCTGCTCGTGATCGTAATAAACAGTCAACCTGCTCTTTTCTCGTTACGATGCGTTTAAATCGTAACGAGCTATTTAAATACATTGAAACTCGACGATGCTTAATTTAACGACAGCTTTTAAAACATTCAAGTTACACAGCGTTTCATTTCCTCTTCGTATTCCTTGTTCTCGGAGTACGTAGGTATTTGATTATCTTTTACGTATTTATTCGTTGAAATTCTCCGAGTATGTTTATATCAAACACGCGTGAAATCTTCCCTCCTTTTTTTTTAGCTTTTCCATTGTTTTAAAGTTCTTCTTTATAGCCCTTTTTTTCTTAACAATTCTATGAGAACAAAGCTCCAGTAACAGACGAAGTATTTTCTTTAGAACTTCTCTACAAGATTTGTTGCGATATATAACAATTCCTTTACTTTCAGTTTTCAATTATATAGAATGTACAACCCCCCCCCCTTTCTTCGACTATCGATAGTATCTACATATCGACTTGCAATTTTCCTATACAACAACTGTACCTGCGATTCGACTTACTAACTGTGTTTAATTACAACGCGTAATCTGATCGATAATAGTGTCCGGCGATATTTAATTATTGTAACAATTACACCGTAGAGATACGAGATTCTATTTTAATCGATTAATTTTTATCCATGGTCGAATTATTACAACGATTAAATTGTAAATTTCACGAGAAAAAGGACCGAACAAATTTTCGCGTATTACCGTGGAAATCGTAGTGTAGGGTCTTCCTTTTGGTGTAAAGACAAAGCGCTGGGCGCTCGATCACCACGAAGTCACCTTCGAAGTCTACGATTTTGCTCGATAGTATTATTGAACACGAAACAGAGCTGACAGAAAATTTGTTTTAGTCTCGTCGTATCGCGACGATTCGGATCGAGATCGTAAGAAAGCACATAGTCGACAGTGTTGATGACCGGAAGAACGTATATTTAGAAGAAACGGCGATTCTCCGGAAGCCACGTTAGGAAAAAGACCTACCACTATGTAGTTGACCACGCCCACGCTCGTAATGCTTTCAATTATTCTTTCTTAATTAATCGCACCTTGGAACGTGCTCGTCGCGGAATCTAGAAAAATAGAGTTGACTCGATCGCGAGAACCGTATCAGCGTATCTATCACAACGATTACGAGCTAAACACTTTCTTAAGTTACTTATCGATTCTCTATAGTGACGAGGATTGATCGATGTTCGACTGAATGGCATTTTCTTTATTTCACTTTCAGCTATGCTTATCCTAGATATGCGCGAATCGACTGGATTCTTTGCTAACTTTCCCATTTCATTGTCATTTGGAAACTTTCATACTTTGTATATTGTTTCGACGCGAGAAAGTTTAGACTTTTATTTCTTTTGTGTCCATCGAATCGATTAGTCGAAACTATCCGCAACTATCAACCATCTATCCTATTATTTCTTCTCGGTTCTACGTAAAATAGGAGTCCTTTGAAGGCCTACCACTAACTAAGACAATCCACGACGTCCACAATGAGAAAACGTATAGTACGACGTTGAAACGACACTTTCTTTAATATCGATTGGTTTCGCTCTAAACGTACTTTGTTTCTTCGATTTGTACCCTGTTCTTCATCTTCGATGAACGATATAATCGTTATCAGCAGATAGACTAAGCTTGTGACAGCGGTAAGAATTTTTCTCTAGTGGCTGACTCTCTTGAAAGGCTGACCAGGCCTGGGCGCCTCTTCGATAAATAAAATCTCTCGAGCAAACCATCTTAATTACTTGGAAAATAACGAAAAAGTTTATTGTATAAATATCTTTCGCGTGGAACTTCTCTCCGAGCAATTAAAAAATTGTGGTCGAAAAAGCAATCTAATCAGCCCAGTCCTCGATTTTCTTTCAAACTCCTCCGATCTCGTAGATCGTTCGTCTTTTGTCCGAGACCTCTCTGTCGTATCTTCACAATTTGTCCTGCCTCGTGTCCTTGAACTTGAAGATCTCGAGTAATCGAGGCCTCGTCCTCTTTTATCGTCTCGATTTCGTTCGTCTCTTCGAAGTTTATCGAGAGAGAGAGAGAGAAAGAGAGAGAGAGAGAGAGAGAGAGAGAGGAAGCTTGCTCGACGAAAGGTCTCTTCGTGAACGAAGAAGGGTTTTGCGTTAAAGTTTTTAGAGCCTTCGAGTATTAGCCTACTGATAGATGATCGGATGGGTGGGTTCGACTGGCAGGTCGCTGTCCAAATTCAAGGACACGCCGTCCTTGGATATCAGGTAGTGGGTGAGCAGCTGACCTTTGCCCTTGACGAACACCAGGCCGCGTTGTTCGAAGCCGAAGCCGAATGGCTCCAGAATCCTCCGGGTCTCGTCTGTGACCTACGATTTAAATATTTCTTTGAATATAAATTATTTATCGACCGTTCCTTCTAAAACTACTTCCATACCTAACGGAATAAGTATTTTCAACTTGTACGACTTTCCGAATATTTTACCTGGATGCAGCCTACTTTGCCAGTGCTCTCCATTCTGGACGCCACGTTCACGGTATTTCCCCAGATATCGTAATGGGGTTTCCTGGCGCCAATAACCCCAGCAGTCACAGGGCCATGATTAATGCCCATTTTGAGAACAAAGTGATTGAAGCTTTGCTCGTTGATGCTCGACAATGCCTTCTTCAACTCCAGGGCGAATTCGACGAGGGTGGACAAGTGACCCCACCGAGGAGCATCCTCGGACTCCACTGACTCTGTAATCCCGGATGCCGCCATGTACGTCGAGCCTATCGTTTTGATCTTGATGATGTCCTTGAATTTAGTTTGATCGAGGATCTAACGAAAGAAAGAACGGAAATAGAAAATTTATGGAAAATCGGTACCGATGTAATAGCATAGAATTTATCGTACTCCGCGTGTTTCCAGCTTCGAAGAACGAAATTGCAAACACGCTTCGTTGGATTTTATCGATTTTTAAAATATAAATCTAAGAAAGCTTCTGTTTTCGTATTTGCCATAATATAACGGTCGATGAAATTCAATCGCGTAACATTCGACAAATAGAATTTTAAATTAAGGGGTTGAAGAAACTCGGCAACGATACTTACCGCGTCGAAATCGGATATCACTTCGTTCAAGAACCTGAGACACTCGAGGCCCTGGTTATTGATGCTCTCCTCGCTGTAGAAATCGGCGAAGTTCGGCATACTGGCGAACAGAACGCCCACTTCGGAGTAGCTTTGACTGTAGAGATCATCGTGGTGTCTCGCCCTCGATAGGAAATAAGCAGCCACGTGCGGCGGAAGGATGTTGTAGATGAGGGCGCCGTTTCTGCGCTTCATATCCGCCGCTCTTTCTCTCTGCGCGACCACCTCCCTTCCTCGTAGGTATAACATCCTCCTCGACTTTTCCGCCTGGAAATCGATCGAATCCTCATCGTGCGAGTCGTCGAAACCGAGTCACTTTACCCTTAACCTAACCTTTCGTTTATTTTTCAAGAAGCTTAGGTTAAAAGGTAAATAGTCTTTTTAAAAATATCCATCGACGAATAATTTCGCGAAACGTTCTTCGGTTCTTTTTTCTTTTCTCGTTTACTTTGCGAGAAGCAAGCGGAGATTTCTGGCTCGGTTTCATTTGCGTTAAATGCAAACCGCGACGCAAATCCTCGTGAAAGGCCGTCTGCAGACGGGAACGAAGGGATGCGTCCTCGACTGTCGGGACAAGTGCAGCCCTCGACTTTGATGAATCCGTTCGAGAGCTTTGTACAGAGGCTCGATTATTTATCTCCGCTCGAGGAGAAATTGAATTTTCGCTATCTCTACGTGGAGCATTTTAATTTAACGAAACTATCTCGATAGAGTAAAGATCGGCCGATAGAACTAGCAGGATGAGAAGACGTTTGCAAAGAACAGGAAAAGTATTGTGTATTTCGATTTTGCAAATATATTGGCTTATTTCGACAGATCGAAATTTTTAAAATATCTAAAGATAATACTTGACAGTAATTGAATAATATAGTAATATACCTATCCACCCTTTCTTTTCTTTTTTTTTTTTTTCTTTGTCGATAATATTTCGCCTTTTGCAGAAACGAATTCTCTCGAGTAAGTGTTGCGAAGAAACGTTTTCTTTTTCATTTAAGAGACAGCTTGTCCAACCTTGGTATTTCATTTGACGGAAATTTATCATAAATAATTCTTTCTCGATTCTATAAACAAGGACGTTACGACGTTTTCAAATCATCCGATATCTATAATTTAAATAACGTTGTTCTATATATTACTTACGTATCTGGACACGATGACCAGAGAAGTAGCTACGATGAGAAGAGTGGCAGATAGGCAGTATTTCGATGGAAGGGGGATCGGTTCGAGGGAAGAAGCGTAATCTTCCCAGTCCAGCCTCGCATTCAGTAGACAAATGTTGATGAAACACTGGAGGCCCGAGATGCCGTACATTAGGTACGCTTTGCCTAGATAGCATATGTAGGTCGGCATCGAGGTCGCCACAAGTGTAAGCACGCCGATGTACGAGTAGTAGGAAGGATATGGACACCTCGATGACACAGTTATGGTGGCGTTTAAGGGCGGAATAGTTTCCTCGATGACCACGCAGTTGAACTGTGGGATGGGATAGAAAAGTTAACAGCTCAGAAAAATGATGTAAAAAGGATCTACTTTTTTTTTCGTCTTGCTTTCTTTTTAATAGTAGTTCAATGGCTACGTACTTATTCATGAAAAAGTTAATTATAGACGTTTATTAGATATGAAAATTGCTTTGAATTATTTATTAATTGGTTAACTATTCGTTAACGCGTTAATATAATATTACGCTTTCTCATTGCTATGGTACAAGCAAGTGGAACAATTATAAATGACCGTAAGAAATTAGAAGTTCTTCTACTTTTGAATTAAAATAATACAATCTTTTTAATCGATTTCTTGAATAGACGTAGATAGTTGTACGGACAATAGAGTGTAGTTATGATCATCGTTCTGGTCTATTTTGTATGCGTTTTAATTATGCTTAAGTTTTTTTATGTTTTGCGTAAGATCTGTAACTGAAAGTCACCGCAATGTCGAGAGGAAAACGAAAATAAAGAAAAAAGATGTTAATTTGTTTGGTTGAATTAATAGTGATGAATACTAGTCGTTCAATTTGTTAAATTACGTACCATATCGAGAATCAGAAAAATACCAAGGGAAAATGTCATCATGAGGGCCAGAGCTCTTCTCAGCCACATAGCCTTGATGGCACTGCCCAAACACGTGGCACCGGCCAAAACTACCGCGAATAGCACCACTATCCCAATACCGCCCCATGTGAAAGGTCCCCAGGGCTGAAACCTCCAAACTGGAGCGGCGCAGATCATCACCAATGGCCCACCGAGCAGTGACAAAGGGGAAAATGCTTCTTCGGCGTGGTGAAACGCAGACTCCACCTTCGAGTCCTTGAACCGCAAGGTCAGCCAGTATGCGTGACCTTTCAAATGTGCTCCGCCAGCTATAATTAATATTATTTACTTTTAAATAAAAAACAGAGGATGGGACGATTTATGAAAAGAAATTCATAGTTAATCGTACAGCAAGGCACGTACGTACGATATTGATTACAAATTCAAAATAACTTAGTTATAAGTTATTTATGGCGAATCTTCTGCTAATTTTATCGTCAATTAAAAATTAACGCTACATATATCGATAACAACTTCTTTCACTTTGATAGATTTCCGAGGGAAGTATTTTCCAAGCTGTGGCAGGTTTATAGGCCTTTTTTGTTCAGGATACTCCTTAATTTCCATTTTTAAACAGACTGTACTTACCAAGACGTTTCACCTTTGAATAACAATTCAATTATTAATAGTACTCAACAGTCAAATACTTCAACTTTCTCACTTTTGCTATCGAGTTCCTTCCTCAGCCTCTGTCTAAATTCCTCCGAGTCCTCCTTGTTGTTATTTCTTCCGTCTCCTGCGTCTATCGTCTTCCTGGCGTCCTCCGTGAGCGAGGCGATGCTCTTGGTGGCAGCTGGCTTGAACGGTTTCAACGCCCGGACTATGAAGTACGTGACGATGCCCGCCTTCTGTAGTGCCTCTTCTCTGTCCTCGCCGTGCGCTGGCTCGACCTCGAACTCGTCATTCAGGAAGCTCAGCGTCGCGTTCGAGATATGCACCCTCCTTCAAACCATTATAATATCGTTCGTGTCGATCGTTTCTCGCTTACCAAGTTTTATCTAGCGAGTCTGACTAGAGAATTATTCGGAAAAGAGAGGAAAGGAACGAAAATTTCGAGGCGTCTGCGATTAGCAAAATAGTCCTGATTATCCAACGACGTGGGCGTGGCCATAAAATAGGACTGAAAGTAGAATTCACGTACCTATTCTGCGTTCATGGTAATGTCGAAGGGCGTTCGAGCGTCTTTTATAAGCGACTCTCTGGCTGGAACTTGCCGTTACGTTATTGTTCTCGAGTGAATTGTGGTTCGTGCGAATAATAATAAGGTTACGGTACTGCCGGTTAAAATAGTTGGTGACGTGGTGTAGACGATTATGTGCAGTATCACGTAGCTAATACCCTAAACTTGTATTTAGCGTGAAATCTGGTTAATATTTTATCATAAAGTGGCATTAAAGATCAGAAAATTAAGAAAAACGTATTCGTGTTATTTTCCTATGATCTTCGAATGGATGAAGCGAAATCGAAACGAAGAGATCGCTGTCGCGTTGCGTGTTACGGAAAAAGAAAAGAAGAATCGCGTGACAGAAAGAACCGAGACCGCTAAAATTTTTAACGTATTAGCCTGACGGAACGAAAGAAACAATTAGAATGGCCGGTAGACCATGCTTTTAAAGCACGACTATCGAGGGACAGTCTTCTACCACGCGACTCGGGCATCTCACCCTTTAATACAGCTAAAATTAAAGTACGACAGGGCATTAAAAACTGCACGCCAGGCGTTTCACCGGGTAATTAATATCAAAGATATACGCGCGGAGTGCGCTCATTACGTGTCCACCGACGTCAAGGACGCGTTTTATACGTCGTCGTATCGATATCCTTTAGCTCCCGAATCAGGCAGCTTTCTCGCGCCTCTGTTCTGCTTTATCCCTTTTGAATTTCGGGGGTCGACAAGGTCAAGAAATCAGAAAACATCGATAGAATAATTGTCTTTTTTTTGTTCGAAGGAATTTTCCACAAAGGAGTGTATAAAAGTCTATTATTGATATAATCCTATATTGAAAAGTATATTTGAATAGCCCTCTATTTTGCAAACAAGGAACAGGTGCAATGTACGTAAATCGTCTGGATTATTTCTTCCTTTCTTCGTAAAATTTAAACACCTTTGATAAATATTCTTTACGATAGTTCTTTATTCGTACAAAGATGTGTTCGGGTACTTGTTTCCTGCCCAAAGAAGAAAGAAAAGCCTATACGCGATTCGTTCGAATTTTCCTTGTGAAATTTAACTACGCTCTGTTCAACCGGAGCAAAATAATTCTGAAAGGTTTACAGAAAGAAGAGAAGAGATTCTCACCCCGCCATTCCGCTGCTCTCCATCTTGTTCGCGAGTTCGACATCCTTGCTGTACACATCGAATTGCCATTGTCTCTGTCCGAGGACACCGGCTAACACAGCACCAGTGTGTATGCCCACCCTCATGTCGACAGGGCTATTGGTCTTTTGTTGCACGTACTTGATGGCGTCCACCATAGATAAGCCCATATAGACACAGAGAACAGCGTGGTCTGGTCTTTCCACGGGTGCTCCACTTATGCAGTAGTAACAGTCGCCGAGGATCTTTATTCGTAACTGCTCGTATCTAAAGGTTTTCGAAATATCGTTGTGCGTGAGAATAATAGAACCGAAAATGTATATTATTACGATATAGTGGAATTCACAGCGTGATAGTTGAATTTAAAGTGCACGGTATAATTTAAAATACAGTGGCTGAATTTATAGCGTAAAGGCGTAGTTTATAAGATATAAATAAGAAGAGAATTCAAAGTACAAAAGCAGAATTTTCCGAGTAAAAAGTAGCGAAAGTTGAACCGATAAGAAAACGGGCTTTTAATTGCGAAGCTCTTATCCTTTGAAGATGAAGTTAATTGGAAAACACGGCGTAGAATTTCTAATTGAAATAAAACACGAGTAGATAAAAATTGAAATTTTTCGAGCAAAAAAAAAAACGTTTGAGAATTGTCGAAAGTTTGATGCGCGATGGATTACACGTAATCCATTCTGTACATTGATTAAGCCACTAGGAATTTGTGATTGAAACGTTCGCATAGAAATGCAGTTGAGTGGCGGGAATTTCGATTTAGGAAGGTAAGGGAGGAGAATTTAATTTTTCACTTGTTCTCAAGCCGCTATTTGGCAAATGGGAGGAAAGTACGTGTCAAGGAGCGTCTTAAGCGGAGGGTGTTCCGCTAGATTTATACATTGACCTGTATCACTACCAACGTTGCAAGGGCTAAACCGTCTACCTTCTATACACCCAGATTTAATCGATTCTAACTAGAGACAATCGACTTTTATATTTTCTATATTCCCATTTCCAGAGATTAGATCTCGATATTATCAAACCTACGATTTCGCTAATTCTCAACAACTTTACGTTTTTCTTTCTTTTTTGTCCCTTTTCGACGAATTTGATCCTCGTGTTCTTTTTCACGGAGGATTTCTATATATTAATTAAAAAGAATTTCAAAACACGATGTAGAGTGGCTCACGAAAGTATTTGAATATTTATAGAAACCGTCCGTGAATACATTGTGTACGCTTTACAAGACACTTTGGAATTTCATTAGCATTGCAATGAAACACGATTATCGCGATAAAAATATATTTAAGACGTACAAGCTATTTACTACGAACATATTTTGCAGAAATCACAACAATACTTGAACGATCGATCTTATTCTGCATTAATATGCCTGAATATTTAATGGATCATAAACCAACGTTTATGATCAACGTTTTTAATTTATAGTAAATGTTCAAATAATTACATGAATCGTTGTATTTCCGAGAATTTTCTTACGACGTTTGAACGCGGGGACGGTTCGATAGAGCGAAATATCGCGCGATAGAAATCCGTTAATGATATCACTTTGTCCTCAGATGTATCGATTGCTGGAGACGCCCAGGTGAAGGACTCGCGAATCTGTCTTTCTCCGAGAACGAACGAGAAAACGAAGAAGGGACTTGCCGGAATTTTCCGATAAAGTCAATTTCGCGGCTGGCAATTTCAGGATTTCCATTATTCTCCGTATATAAAAGAAAGAGAGAGGAGAGAAAAGTGGAATGGAGCTCGTGAAAGCGTTTCGCGTTCGTTCGTTCTAACCGGGTCACAGTCGAGTGGACCGTAAACGAACGAATTCTTTCGCGATGTCGATAGCTTCGCTGTCGATTAATTTGATTGTTCGTGGCACCGTCTATCGACAACCGGTCGGTTCGAGGCGTGTACCGTTGACAAAAGCAACGTGCGTTTCCTTTGAACTTTACATTCGCGAAAATCCCGCTAATCAGATAAAGATTTACTTCGTGAATTCTTTGAAAGCATCCTTCGGCCAGTTTCTTGATAGTCTCGCTTATAGTTTGCTCTCTCTCTCTCTCTCTCTCTCTCTCTCTCTCTCTCTCTGTATGGGTGTGTTACAAATTTGAAAAGAAAGTTCGTTATTAACAATTGCAGCAACAATTCGTGTACCAACTTCTGACATTCACTGAAAACATTTTTCCAAATTGAACTAATAATAATCGGTCCCATCGATTCTAATTCTAACAGAAATTCGTGCATCGCTTCTTAGACCCTCTCACAACGATTTTCCCAAAAATGAATCGCCTACCTTTCGCTGAGTTGGTCGAATCTAGCAAATAGCTCGTTAAGAATCTTCACTAGTTCACTAGCGCTGTACGTGGAAGAAATCGCAGTAAATCCAACAATGTCCGCATAGAGAATCGAGACATTCTCGTGCCTGGACATGTAAATCTTCTTAAACTGCGTATCCAGCGAGGCGCCTAGGTCTTGTCGCATCATTACAGCCACGTGTTCCGGAAGCACGCTAAGCAGCAACCTTTCCTGCTCGGCGCTTTGTTCCTCGATCACTAGTTGTACTTCCAGGCTCTGTCTGGTTTCTAAAAAGGCTCTACGTTGTTGGAACTCGGTGAGAGAGTAACTGGAAGCACCCAGAAGCATGGCGCCTATGGACAGTGTCACTGTCAGCACCTGGAACAAGCATTTTGGAAGAATTCTAGAACATTTAACTTTTCAAGATTGCTTTAACCGCGTTGATGACTGTAAATAATAGGATCATTGCAGTTCGGTTTGTTCGTAAAATTGTATTTAAAACACATCGTGTCATCGAAATAAGAAAATGTTCAGAGAGGGATAGTGTAGATCAAATAATAATAAACATACAACGAACGTTATTTTCAACGTTAATAACAGTTCTATTAATTTAATGACGACGTTTTTTTATCGTACTAAATTTCTGTATTGGCAGTCCATTGATAATTATATTTCTGAGAAACCTATCGATTAAATTAAATTGCACGCTATTTAACCGCGTAGGCTGTCCTTTGATCTGGAATCCGATTCGAAACACCATCTCGTTCGAGACCGAAACTGTAATTTTACGTTTCATCGACTCGATATCGAAGCTTCGCGCTTGTTTTCGTTGCCTCCGACATGTTTCAGTCCCGAAAATCACCGAGTGTAACGCATTAATAAGTTAATTTCATTGAACACGTGGTAAATTATCTAATGTGTTCAATTCATCATTTATACCACTTTTCCGACACTTTTATATTCTACGTATAATAGCTAATCGACGGCAATATGGTAGAAAAAATATTTATTACAAAAATGATCAATATATGTATAAAACGAATATGTATATACATACTGATTTATAAAGTACAAGATTGCTAATTTTAAAGATCTTTTTATCCGCAGCTGTATCTGATTTTTAGACGAAAAATACGTGTACTACTTTTTCTCTGAATCCCTCGATTAATTTCATCGAACAAATTAATCCACCCAGAGAGAAAAACATATAGAACGGTCTCAAAGCTCTCAATTCCATTCCTCTTTAACCTTTTTGTATTCACCGATAAATTATACCCTCTTGTTAGGAATGTCTTTCATCGATTCCAGGTTAACCACGATTCGCAATTGCAACGCATCGGTACAATTAATACGAGAAATATTTCTTCCCACCCCATTTCGTTCCGCGTTCCTAAACACCGAGCGAAAAACGTCGCTGAATACACCGAACCAACGGATCGATAATCCATTTTTGTTCGCTTCGCATCGGCTCGGAGAAAGCTTTCAAATCCGTTCACGTGTTCCAGTTGACTGCCCGAAATCGCTGGAACACCTGTATCGTTTCTCATACCTCGGTGCTGTTTCTAATTTTCCACATTCTACACGGAAAGCTACGGAACGTTCGAATTCTTATTCGCCCGGTACCGCCTTTGTTCGTTGTTTGTCCCTGATGACAATTGGAAGATCGTAATTGAATGTTCCACAGCGGACAAATTAGCGCAGGCAATGCTTCTTCACTTTTATGAACGACTAATAAGTTTGCTGAATATTATTTAGTAATATTTGAATTATTTTAAAGATTTTTCAGTAGATTTTGTAATGGTTTTCTCTAAATCTCTGCAACTGCTTTCTGTGACTTGTCACATTTTTCTGATAATTCTTCCATAGTTTCTACGATCCATCAAATCTTTGTGATTGTTCTATGGTAATTTCTGCGTAAAGCTCCTCAGCTTATACCTATACCCAATTAGTTATAAAATAACTGTTGGGAATATCGTTGATCGTTACTTTCTCACATAATAATTCATATCCCATGGATAAATCCATCTTCAACTTGAATCCTTTAACAGATCCTTTAACGACGATATTTAACGCAATTCATTGTGCGCCTGCTTCTTACTCGATGAAAGGGGTTGACAGATCCTTAATTAACCCTGATAAAGGGTTCATCGAACACCTATCAGCGATCATTGCAATTGTTAGTGGAATAGATGGAGCCGGTGATTTCCGTGATCGAGCCGATGGCTTTCAAAGAAACGTTCCTGCCATTGAAAACCGATCGTATGTCGTGCATGGAAAGGCAGCATGTCGCGTCATTGCACATCTCTCTGTCTCCAGTTTTCTCTTTCTCTCTCTTTCTTCTCTTCACTTTCTCTCTCTATTTTAAACAACCATTGACTGAACTCTACTCGACTGTTACTAACGATAGAACCACGTGCACGATTGGAACTTTCGCTTTCGTGGTCGTTCTTGTTTAGGCAAATTTGTAACAGAGTTCCCATCCACTGTTTCGTCACGGTTCGCTACAAATTTGTAGATCGCCACCCCCGTGATTCCAAACGATAATAAATGGAAAACGGATAGAATTGGTCAGGATGGATCCTTTCCTTGCTACGTGGTTTTGAAAATTAGTCTGGTAATATTCAGAGATTCTGAAAGATTTTAATTTTTGCTCGGACTGTACGTGCTATTAGCTGGTCATCAAACTGAAACCACTACATGTCGTCGATATTGTTCGTTCGATATCGTCGATAAATACATATGATAAGGGGAGATTGTTGCCACCGTATTGCATAAAGATTCCACTGATTTCCGATTCCACTGAATTTTGAAAGGGAAACGTTGACCGGCAGTCTCGTTACACGGCAGAATTCTCGTAAATTTGAAAACGCTACGCATAGAAACTTGATTACTTTTTACGCGAAACGCTGGAGACTTTCACAGAGGCCTGAACGCAAGGTGACGTCGGCGTTGCGTCTCGTTTTAGCGAACGATTTTCCAGCTCGTGACGGTAGAACGTTCGGTAAATTTACCCCGGGTATAATTTCCGACCTCGCAACTACGAATTATAGCAACATATACGAGCCACGAGGAAAAATAAAGCTAATTTAACAGGATTGGAATATAGATGCCCGACAAACACAAAAATTCATAAATTCTATCCGTGCAACCCTAATTCGCTCTGCGCACAAACTCACTTCTCCCACGCATCGATCATCGTGTCACGCGAAAAAGGAACTCGTTATTTTCAAACTAGTCGCGAGTATAACCTCGAAAACTCGTCGTCGAAACGTTTGTGTAATGATTTACGATTGCACTTTCGAAGAATTTGAATGAAACGTCTTAATCTTCATTTTCGTATACATACATATATATATGAATATATTATGGATTTTTGAAATTATTCAGGAGTAAATCTCGCTAGTTCCAATTTCTGAAATTTTTCTTTAATAATTCGCTCTTCCACGAGACGGGCGGAAGGATTTGCGTTGCTAATGCTCGCACGTTCATTAGTACGCGTTATCAAAGCTCGATTAATCGACGTTTCAATCATCGAGTCCCTGAATTCGAGCGTTCACTCCGATGATGACGGATCAGAAACGCCAAGTTCCACGTTTAATTACGAACTTCCCTTGTCCGTTCGCCCCTTTCACGGAGGTACACAGCAGTTTTAATTAGCGACCTGGCTAAACTGGACGCCGCCTATATTCGTGGAGCAGACTGATTAAAAACTCGGGAACAGCGGCCTTGTTCGTTGAAACGGTAACTGTGCTTCTCCCCTGAGACAATTAAGCAGGGTATCGTGTTCTTAACAGCGTACGCTGCTAGGCGAATTTTCGTACATCTCAGCTGTGGTATCGTTGTCTTCTTTCTTTTCGTACTTTTAATATTGGCATATATACGTAAACGCTGCTCTTCCAACGACGTTGCGAAGTAAACTAAAGTACGAATGAAAATCTAACGTTGCCCTTGCGAAACCGATAACGCGCGTAATGTAAAATTATTACGTTCAGATGTTAAGCATCGTATTTCCGTTAGAGAAATGAAATATCGTATTTAGATTAAAACGTGAGAGGCTAGAATCTTTCAATTAACTTCTCGTTGGTAGACTGTCGAGGTTGATGGAGAACGGTAAGAGAGTGGTATCTCCGGGATTACAGTTATTTATTACCAGGAACAAATTGTCCCGTAAAAATTGACGAGAAGCGAAAATGGCTTGCCATAAATTGGTCGAGCTAGGAACGTAATCAACTAAAGTGTTAACTTGTTGCACGACCGGCGTGCTTCGCAAATTTTCTTTCTCATTTTCATAGGAGAAATTAGTGGACTAATTTCTCCTATTTCCATCTACCGTCTCTTCGAAGGACTTCGCTTTAAACCAAACGAAAAATCATCCAAACCAAACCGACTCTGCTATCCCGACGATGATCACTCGATATTACGTTGAAACGTGAAATTACGTTTTATATCGGCTAACTTTAAACAACCGGGGATCCTGATTAAAAAATAAAACAAGCTATCTAATCCAAAGACCCGTTATTTTAATCGACGTCGTAACACGGCGAGTTCTATAAATTCTACGGGCTTCGTCTAAAGTTAGAATAAAAATCTTGTAAAATCTCCAAGCTCTTATAAAATAATTATCTCAACGTAATACGTATCGCGTAAGCTAAAAGTGATTAACAAAAAAATAAAAGAGAAAAACACTCCTGTGAATGCCCACCCACGGCTATCAACGACAGCAACGAGCGAGAGGAAAATGCTCTATTTAAAATTCGAACTCCCGCAGACCGCAAACTTACCAATCCCTTCCAACCGTGTAGCTTGGTATTTTCAAAAATAGCAAGCCAGTCCCGGGTGTATCGCGAACTACGGTTCCATTCAACGTTCCATGCAGGGGCGTTCGAATAGAAAATAATCGAGGGCTTAGCCGCTCGAACGTGGAAAAGTTGTCACGCGCGCCGGCCACGGCTATTTTACAATGGATCGTTGGAGGCGCGCGACCAGCCTGTGTATCGTTGCGTATCGATCGATCGAAACACGTAAGAAGCCAGCGGTGGCGACCACACGGCAAATTAGTTCAAGCGGATTGAACCGCGGCAACAGTTGTTTCCATGAGGTCACGAGGCACGATTCGATCATTAAATTACACGAAACCGAGGTGAAAATAAGCGAACAACTTTTCACAAGGTTGTTCTTCTTCGAGACACCCGATAGACTCGAGTGAAATCGAAACGAACGAACGATACCGTGAAATATCGCGATTTCGAAGAAAGACGCTGGTTAGAGCCGCGTTCGTGGTATAATTGCCGCGATGAGAAACTCGAGAGTGTAAATCAATTAAAAAGGCTGACAACGGGGATAATAGAGACACTCGTTCAACGGATAATCGATCACTCGAGCGAGGTTCAATCGCTGAGAATATAAAACGTCCTAATCCCAGCGGCTGCTATTGCTTCATTGTGTAGCTCGGATAGCACAAAGTTCCGGTTAAGCTCGTAGATTTATTGCTTTGCACGAGTCGACAAAGTATTTGTAAATTATCGAACTGTTCTTTTATTTTTATTTTTTTTTTTTTTTTAATCGTGCATCTGATTAATCCAAACAAGGTATCGAGTAGGTATAGGATAGTCGTATACATACACCCCTAAATTTACACACCTAATCCGATCCATCGTCAAAGCCTCGCCCTAAATACCCAACAGTCTCTTCTATCGGAGAAACATCAAGGTACGAACGTCAAGTAACACCTACCAAAACATCGATGGGTATCTGTGCGGGTGCTTTGGAGAGTCCAACGACGGAGACGATGTATACCGATGCGGTGCTAATGGCAAGGAGGACGCAGAGGGGCAGTCTGAGGGGTAAAGTGGCGAACAGCAGGTAGAGCATGAGCAACAGCCAGCCTAGTCCGTCCCTAGGCGTGACCTCGGTGGACTTGAGAAACAGCTGAGTAAGTAGCTGTGCGGTTGACAGCTTCCAGGCCACGTGTGGAATCACCGACCAAAGCGCATCTTTCGCTCTAGGATTGTGTTTGGCCCAGGCGAGCAGGCCCAGATTCAACCCCAAGAAGACGGCGGTTAAACTTCGAGTCGATAGCTCCTGACCAGGCGTGATCAACGAGTGAGCTGCGTAGAGGAGCGCCGAAAACAGGAAGTACTCGAGGCCACCCCGCCTCTGTTGAAGGGAGGAGGCGCGATATAGCGTCTCTAGCTTGGCGCTGCTGAAGCTCGTCCGCAGCAGGTTCGACGGCCTGCCCGCGCTCAGGTAGGAATCCTCGTTCGAGGTCTCTTGTCTTCGTAACATGGCGCTGCTATCTCTCTCGCTCTCTCACTCTCTCACTCTCTCTCTCTCTCTCTCACATTCACTCTCTATTTGCTTCTCTTCGTTTCACATACTTTCGGCCGGGGCACGCGTTACACGCATGGAAACTTGGTCGGGTGACTTGGAACGCGATATCGTCGAAGGAACATCGTTGTCCGATGCGTTAAACGAAGTTATAACCCGAATTTCGGTCTCGCGTTTGGTTTTTCCGTTCGCGGACAGACCCAACCTTGGAAGTGGGTTTTCTCGGTGAACCGCGTTTGCGTCGCGCAAGTACACGCTTTTCCTCGATCAAGTTGGATGCTGACAGCGAGGATACCGGACCGCAAGGTATCTGTCGTATCGCAACCCTCGTGGCGATCGTTGCTCGACAGCAGGACACACACGCCTCGTTTTGCACTCTCACGCACTCTCACACACACGGGCGTTTTCGGATGCAGCTGCACCCGCGCGCGGGGTACTGGCCGGGTTACTACTGCCGGTGCTCTTTCTTCTCTCCTCGGAGGGAAGCGGACCGCCACTCTCTCCATCCGTCTCCGCTCCTTGCCGCCTCTACCGCCTCCGTTCACCTCCTCGCCCTCGTTCCCATCCAGGCTTGCGCCATACGACCCTCGACAGCTCCGACCCTCCACAACGTCGGGTCGATATCAACCACCACAAAAGCCCAGCGCCGTCCACGCCAGGCCCTACCTGCGCCGCTCTCTGCCCTACCTACGCGTACCTACCGACCTAGCTGCACCCTTCGCCAAAGCCACCGCGCTGACAATGTTCGCTCGTTTTCCGTGAATTGCCTCGATGTCGGTCACCCGATGCTCTCGCGCACCATTCGTTTGTTTTCGCCGCACGGATCGAGGGACTTCGATCAGGGGGTTGCCCTGTACACCTGTCGTCCTTCGTTGGTCGATGAACCTATCTGACGGATTGAAAACCATTCTGACGTAAGTCAACGTTTTGAGAATTCCGCTTTACCTCCGTATCCCTTACTTTTAGAAAGTATCGTCCCTTTTCCGGTTTCATAATTAAATTACTTTAACGCGTTACACGTTATGTTTTAATTGCATACGCCACTTGCATACGATATTCATTTTCACGATTTGAAGAGACACGATACAGTTTTTATAATAATAAACGAAGGAAATATTCCGCGACACCTAGCAGCAGATCGACTTACTTACATCGCTACGATTCTTAGATTACACTACGCATGCAGTTACGCTTGCAACTTCGACGCTTACTGCTTGACGAAAGTTTTTGAAATTTCGCTGCAGTTTCGGCGAAGACCGGAAGAGCGAACGTATTTTTTCGATCGTGGCGTTTGAGGTCGAGCACAAAGATCGGTATTGTTAGCCGATTTCTGATAGGCACGAGTTATAATTTTCATTTGTCGCTTACGTGTTATTCGTTTCGAAAGTTCGAGAAATACATAACCCGCGGTTTACTTACAATTGCGCTTCCTGCTCGTGACTAATCCAATGATTCACTGCGCGCTCGTATTCCATTTAAACTTGTTTTTATTCAAACGCGTTACGCAAATCGGTCTCGATTAACCGTCGATTCTATATTCAGTATTTTATATCACGATACGTGTGACTTGACTCTTTGCGTAATTAAATACAAAAAATTAAGTGGCGATAAAATTTGATCAGCTCGAATCGTAACTTCGACTTAAAATTAATTTTTGTTTGAGATTATTTGTTAATAAATCGTCGATCTTTTAACGTACGTAGTTTGAACGATGTTCGTATCTTGGCAAAGGAGATTGATACCCTTGTTTCATTTGATTCTGCCCGGAAAATGAAGGTTTCGATTCGATCTATGGATACAGTCGACGCCAATCCCTCCATTTCCCAGGAAATTGAACGACGTCGATTTTTTTCAAGCCATTAATTCGTCTCGGATCCATTTGTTATCAATTCGCGATCTTATTCTAGCGTCCAGTGGAGATTCGGTGAAAGAGAAGAACGAAGGGTGGTTTCTCTAAAACGTTTAATCGATACTATAATGGAAAGTACTGGTGATCGCTAATTCGTAAAAAATATAGGAAATCGTGGAACGAACGTAATAGTGGGATATCGAGTACGAAATATACGATACTTCGGTTGCATCTAACGTAATAAGTACTCTAAATCAAATATATCCTCTGACAAGGGAGAAACGCGCTAAAGCAACAATGATATAGAAAAAAGTAAACGAAATAAAAAACAGAGTCAAGCTAAATCCTAACCGGATCGACGTGTCTATAAATGACCATAAAACGAATGCGTATATAGTTACTGTTAATCAAGAATGGAAGATAATATTGAACTGGCAACATAGGGGTCCCTGAGGCACGTCCTAATTCAATCTTCGACCAATTGGTCTAACTGCTTCTGTATCTCCTCAGGGACTATGTAGCCGACTTGCTTCATCTCTTTGACGATTTGAGGGACTTTGCTGAGGTTGTCTATCCACTTGTAGTAAGCCAATTCCTCCCTGGTTCCGCCATACTTCTTCGGTAAATGGAACGGAGAGATGTGCTCGTGAAGGCTTGCCATGTTGCTACCGTGAAAGAAGATCTTGTTCTGCATCTTCACGTCAAGAAGTGGCTTAAATACCGAGAACATCACGTCGAATACCCAGGATTGATGGAGGATGTGTATAGCGTGGGTCGTCATTGGGAACGCTGACACTATCAGAGCTACCACCATACTGGCCACCTAGGGAAGATAGAAAGAGAAGATCAATGATTATCGAATTTGCTCGTTAAAGATTCACTTTTTTATGATTACGTTATGGCTATTTAACTAAATACATTTCTTATGCTACTTTCGAAACAAAAATAAAACAGTTGTTAAAAATAAATAAAATGATTTATTATTTCAAACTGTGATCTTTTTCCTTTCGTCCTCGTTTCAAATAAAATTTGTTCACGCTCAACGATCTCGAACGCTCGATACGTTTGCGTATCTCTAACATTCGAAACTCGACCACTTACCACAATTTAATAAAGGTAGACACGTTGCCCGATCGTTACCCAATGGCCTATTAACTTAATCGAGCTTACGTTGGAATTGCATTAATGGAAACAGCAAGATATTTCGAGGAGGATAAACTCGATTTCCTTTTAACGGCGGCTCTCGGCTACGTTCTCCAGCGCAATCGTGCGAAACTACCGCGAGGATAATATAGCTTTTAGATTTGCAGATTTTCTTAATTCTACGCTCTTTGTCGATATTGAGACGTTTGCGAGACGAGTTAATGTAAAGGAATAAACTGGCAATTGACATTCTAAAATTGAAATGTTCCAGTCACTGCATAGTAACGAGACCAAACCGAGATTTAGGACACGATCGTCTTACTTTTACGAATATTGAATTTTTCAAGTAGTATCGGTCAAACGTTGACATTTACTTTGAATAACGATGATCTCGTATCTGGAACCTCTCAGTCGCCATAAATCCTCCAATGTAAGAGACAAAGATCGAAAGAAATATTTTCTAACGATTTCGCAACAGTAGGAAAAATCGTTGAAAAGTGTGACGTCGAAGATCAAGCGTCTTTAAGTTTCCGATTCTTCCGCGTTGTCGCACGACGTTATCTTTCTTCGTCGTCGAACTAACGATTAGACGAACGATCGGGGCCCGACGAAGAAGTTAGTGGCTGCGCGGAAGAAAATCGGTGTCGAGAACTTTACGGATTGTTGAAGTTTCAAGGACACCATTAGTGCTGCCTTTGCACAGCTACCACTTCGCCGGATATTCGGCCAGGATGAATAAACGTAACAGGAGGTCGCCGGATAATACGAGAGACGATTAGTTTCAAGGGCGTTATAGATGGTTTAAGTTTCAAGAACGCTGAAAGTAAATCGATACCGGTAGCTAAGATATCTTGCTCTCGGGTTCAGATGCTTCTTCCGCGACGAAGTTTCGTTCAATCGAGTGCTCGATTCTCGTTCGATACGCCTTTCGCGCCGACAATTTTACTTGTTTCTTTTTTCTTTCGCTCTCATACAGCGTTAATCGTCATCTGGTCAATTATCAGCGTTATCCAGCAAATTACGCGAATAAAAAGAAATACCTGAGGAGTGATGGTCCACGCATGCGCCATAGTGATACCCTCCAGATCAAAAATTACATCGCCGCCAAGGATTTGTGCCCTAGGCTCCAGAACTCCAAGTTCAAGAATGATGACCGTAGCTTTAAAGATCTCCTCTACGCCATATTTCCTTGGATCCCAATTTCCCAGTCGATAGATCATTATTCTCCTGCCATCCTGCGTCCTGTAAGCTGGCACTGACATCACATCGTCTTCACCGATGTGCTTCATCTCCAGTGGACACACATCTTGATGGATCTCCGGATGTTCCTCTTTGAAGGTGCAGTAGTTTACGATCTATCGAAAAATCTCTTGAGAAACAGGAGCGATTTTTGATTACGTCACTACGGCGAAGAGCGTAATTGAACGGATAATCACGGGCTTCGTGCAAATCATTATTTACTGTCATTAATTCTTTTACGTGCCATCAACGCTGTGATTATTGATTCAGTTATGCTCCTCGTTCTATATGTATGAGGCTTTTTCGCGTTTCAGGTTACTAAGAATTCGTTTTTTGCTCGAGTCCCTGATCGATACTGTGGTAACGTAGATGCTGGAAGACGTTTAAGTTTCGTAGCCAAGTTTCTATAATACTGTTCCCAAGGAGATCTGATCTTTGCTTTAAAATTCAGTTCCAAACGTAAAGTTCAATTAAATGCAAAAACTGTCCTGCTACCGAATAAGCGGTAATAATTAGAAATTTGTGATTTCGAAAGCGCGTCAGGCATTTTGTAGATTTTTGCACCCTTAAATATTCCGCAAATCCACGAACATCCGTAGTCTACCAATGACGAACAAAGTTCAAATTTTAATTTCTAAATTCTTCAAAAATCCTCCCGGAACATCGTCAACCACACCTTGCAGCGTTAAACAGATACTTCGCGATTTAATCGCGTTATTCAAACTTAACAAGTCGTTGTTCAAATATAGAAACGGAGCAAACAACGAAGACCAACCAATAATTAATGGCGTTTCAAAGGAACGTCGAGAGAAAATGAACGCGGTAGCGTTCGATTTAATCCGTAAAGAAGACGAGGTACAAATCGTGCAATTATTCAAGCGTTGCGTCGTTTGTCGACAGAAAAAGATCGACCTCGAAAACGCAATCAACTTTGTTAATGATCGCCACGAAGAGACGACGAGCGGAATTGCAATACGAATTCGTTTCATCTTGTGATATCGCGCCAGCTTTCTTTTAAAGAAAAGCAAACACCGTATAATTTGCGACTTTAGAGGGGGGAAAAAGCAAAGACTCGAATTCCTTGTATCAATTTGTCTTGATTAAATTTCCTTAGCTTCAGGAACGTGTGCTTTATCGGTGAGTTTTAGAATATATCGCTCTTCCAACGAATCAACGATACGACGATACGTTGGAACCTAGAATACATGGCAATTACCTATGATTAGTATGATCAACGCAAATCTCATCGAACATCGTAGATTCGATGGTTTTCTTTCCTCTCGAGAATCGTTCGAATCTGGATCACAGCACTTGAAAATCGAATAATCGAGCAAATAGAATGGCCATTGGAAATAAAGTCGCGAGTTTCTTGCTTCTCACGATCGAAGTGGACTTTGATTCAACCTAGTCACCCAACTAATCGACTAACGTTTAGCTTGTTCCTCTCTCTCCCTCTCTCTCTCTGTTTAATTATTGCTTTTGTCATCGCTTGAGAAGACAATGGCTCGAAGAAGGTGTCGCCCACCATGTTTATACAATGATTCACACGCTAGTGACCGAAACAGATTCCGCCAGAGAAATAAATTATAGTATTAATTAATCGTATTATTTGATCGTATCGTATCAACGAATGAGAAATTAATTGCACGTGGGTCATGAAAAATGAAAAGTCTCGAAAGAAATAGTTTCGAAGAAAGACATTTTGGATCGCAGCAAGTTGGCCGAGTTAGCTGGTTTTCATTTGGTTCTTAGTTTGACAGGATTATGCAACTGTTGCAGTTGGACTCGTTTTACGAATCACACTGTCTAGCCTAGAAATTATCTTATTCCGGCGTCGATAAATCGTTGTTAAGTATACCGGATGTTCGCTATAATTTGAAAGAAACTAGCTATCTAGTTGTATCAATTTGCACATTCTTACGGAATTAATAAGAAAGCGTTGGAAAAATACGAAGAAACGGGGAAAAAGATTCAGCCAGCCAACCATACTACATAATTCTCAAAAATATTGTATCAGTTTCGTTATATTAATGAAACTTACCAATCTATGCGCCCTGTTAACGTTAAAATTCCTCGTCCTTAGAAACCTAATCAAGAAGTCGTCGTCCATCCTGTGCGGCAGACATTCTCCTCTCTCTGTCGAACACAGAATTCCCAAGATAGATAAAGAACATGTTTTACTCAACTACCTCGAATAAATATTCCTCTGACTAACATGTAGCAGTTTTTTACAAGCTAAACTACTCTGTTCTTCTTTACTCAGTTTCTTACACAGCTCTGCTATAAATAAAATTCTAGACATAATCAATAGACTGCAAGTTTGTTTTCTCATGGAAAATCGAAAAGTGCAAAAATATACAAAATGTACACAAATTAATGCGGAAAATATTCATAGTACAGTGACTAGGACAAATACCAGTTAATCCATCTTTTTATGTATAATGCGTTATAACGTATAGTCGTAAACGTACGAAATTGCATAACTATCCGCATAAAGTATATAATACCGTTCTCGAAGCTCGGTACTCGTAAAATTATCAAGTATAAATATCAGTCAGCTTCTAATTGTACCTAATAAACTTTTACCGATATACGAGACACATAACGTAATTTATAAAAAATTTCTACCAGAGCTCAAATATTATCGCGAGTCGCTGTATCTTCTGTGCAACATAAATATCCCTTTATCAATAGTAATTACCATAAATCATATCCCTTAATTCCTGAAGAGTTCTACACTTAACGTCCTCCGTCTCTCCAAGTTCTCTCCTGGCGTACTCCATCACTTCCGGCGAGGGTTCTCCAAGATCCAAACAAACCTCCTCGTCGTTCAACTGGATCTGATCGTCCTTGAATTCCGGCATACCGTTCAAATCGCTGCAACACTTTTCAACATCGACGTCACCGTTTTTCGAATCCTCCGCGTGAAGAAGCTCCCTCTCGGTTCCTGGTTTCGGCTCGTTCTTCAAGGTTACACCGAACCTGCCATTCGGCACGTTCTCCGTATCCTGCGGCATGATACAGTTTCACGTAATCGGAAACTGTTAAGCCCAGGACTCGAGGATCTACGTAATTCAACGTCGCGACGTCGAGTCGAGAGATAACCTCGACAGCTCTGGTCGCAGGCTGTAACAGCCGCGCGCAACAGTCACCGTCCGCAATTCGCGGCCAGCTTACGACTGGTTTCGTTTTTCTTCAACTCGTTCCCTGCCGTATTCGATCTCTTTCCGCCAGCTTTTCTTTCAGTAAGTCGAGTTTAGAATTTGAAACGAACTTGATGTCGATTGCTAGAAACGCGTCTCGAGGTACTTCGCGTTTACTTCGGTTTCGTTTACGATTTATTTTACAAGGCTAGCTCGTCCTTCGGGATCGAATCTCTTCGGGATCGAATCGCTTCGACAAATTCTTAAAATTTCGGAAATACTCGGAACGCTCCGGAATTGCGGACATATTTTGAATCGCTGCTATTCACTTTGGTTTCGCTTTAGGAAATTATCTTATCTTCTAACGTCGAATCGTTCGCGCGTATTAATTGTTTTAAGAGATTTGCGACCACCGATTGATTTAAGAGATCCAACTTCTAACGTTGCATTACCTGGACAAACTGTCGACGATGACAGATTACAACCAAGTTCGTTCACATCGAATTACGAAGAAAGGTACATCAATTGTTCAGAAGAACAATGAACAACACGATACGAGATTCGTTTCTGATACTGTCATCAGCGGCTACTATGCGCTTAATTAATTTAATTACTTAATAATAATAATTTCCTTTTTTTCTTTGTACGTTTCGTTTCGCATTCGACTAACGATAAATCCTTGTGGCGACAATAACACAGAGGGAAGACTCGTTCCTCGTCTATCATCGACACGAACATGTATTAAACACAAAACTGCCACCAACGTGATTCACCCATCGCGTGATGCATGTACGAAGAATCCTTCCGGTTCCTGCGTGGAAACAATGCGTTTCGACTGCAGAGATTTTCGATCAGTCGCTGTTCACTTGGCTCGAACACGACCAACGTAACTTTCTCTCTCAAAAATGCGCTCTGCGAGAACGATTACCGATTTACGACCGATCCCATGGCTTCTCAGTTTTACAAGATGACTTTGTAAAACGCCGAAGTCTCTTTTTTAAGACGAACGAATAGTCGACAGGAAGTTTTTGTAAAAACACCGTTGCGATTTCTTCAAGGGAGAAACATTGTTCGAAAACATCCGCTACACAGTCGCAAGATCCTGAATGAGATTTTGACCGGTTCCAATCGGGCTTTTGTTATCGCTAGATGAAGATGAATTTTCTCAGAAAGAAAGAGACTCAAAAACGATCTTATGGGAGTCGCGAATTGAATACGAGAATCGATCCAGCAGCGACGCCGATCGGTGATGCAACTGACTGCAACTAAGGTGTCCGACCTCGTTGCATCGACTCAAAATGCACTGCAATTTCCCTCTTACCTGCGGCCTTACTGAGAACGCTCGTGTTAAAGGAAACAATCACACCGCTCCATGGCACGATTCGAGTTCGTGCATTATTTTTTCGTATTTTCTAACTAACGATACTTCGAGATAATTTAGCTTTGAAAGCGTTTACTTTGCGCAAAAATTATTCTTTAAATAAATTTATGAACTATTTATGAACGAGAATAGTCATAGGTAGCGGAGAGTATAAACGGACAATTATTATTACATGAACTATTTAAATATCGTTTATGAGAACGAATAAAATAGTACCGCATTAACATTTTAGAATCATTAATCGGTAAATACAGGTTGTACCATATAAGTAACGTCATAATTAAATCGCGGCTCTACACATGCAAATTCATTTTTTACGAACATACTAAACAGATAGAATTTGAATAAACGCTTCTCTAACTCTGTATATTTTCTATATCTTTGCATATTACACATACTCTGTCGATTTTTCCACCTTTGAGTTTCTCATAAATGCATAAATATCCGCTGTCTAATCACGAGATAAAAATCGGAATAATCGCGAATCCGATCTTTAACTAAACGATTATCCTCGGGAATCGACGATTCAAGATTTCGATAATAATTGTAGACTTCCTATCTTTTTCTTTATATGAAATCAATATTACTTTATCGTTTCGCGCAGCGTTGCGCTCCTATACGTTTGCAATCTAAAATCCGCGATATTCTTTCTACTACGTATTATTCCCTCAATTGATTTTCCAATATTGACTGATAACGATAACGACAACGTGTATTCTTCCACGCGTGCATCATCGATTTCGAATGGATTAGCAGTACATCGCGGATACTGTAAAATTACATTCGTAAACGAAAGTATCAACGGAATAATTGATACTTTTATAAATGGAACGCAAGAAGTGCAACCTACGTTAAATTTGAAAAACTTTCGTATAACACGCATAATGCATTTCATACGCCGTACATGTGTATACCTTTGAATTAGTAGACACATAAACATCCGCATTGTAGCGACATACAAAATTTCAGGGAAAACGACCGACATATGTACGTATTATGCATATACAGAGCACGAAATATCTACTTAAGACACGTATAATCTATTTAGAATCATACTCTCAAGGTTGCGAGATTACTTTTACAGTCGTGAGTCGCTATCATTTTTTAACACGCAAATCGAACAGGCGTCTAAAGTTCAAGGTACTCGAGTCTCCTTAGGGAAAAAGAGCATAGACTTCGAAAGAAACGATTCACGCAAAAAGCTTATCGACTGTATGAATTAGATATTAATCACGATACAGTATCATTATCGTCAAGAGGCAAAAAGTATATTAAGAGGCGATTATTATACTTATACGCGTCAATTCATAAATTATATTAGCTTTCTAAAACTTGTAAAGAGGCCATTCTCGCGTATCGCTGTCTCATCGGCGACTTTTTATCAGATCGTTATATATTTAACGATCGTGCGGCTCTACCGTTCAAAGAAGCATCGTAGACAGTCGATTTGTTCTCGTGGAGAAAGTCTAAAGTTATGAGCTGACTTTAAACACTGGCGACTGCATTAGCGCATGAAGTAACTGACGACTAAACAACACCAAGGTCGGTGCAATCTATCAACAGATCGCTGATAGTTCGGTTGGATAGAATTTCTTAGACACGGTTGACAGACTTTACACTGCGCATCGTGAGGCATTAGCCGGGAAACTAAAAATGGTCAAATTTATAGGTAAAAGCGTGATAGAAGCCAACGTTTTCGCGAACAAAGAATGAAATCTAACTGAGAATAAAACTGAGCTTCCGTTTTCTATGGGTCTGCTCGTTTATCCGTAGGTAGAAAGGAAGTGTAGGTTGTAGAAAAATAAGAGTACGGGACACGGTGAAACTCGCTGAAGATGGTGGTAGTGGGTGGTGAGTAGCGTTCTATAGTTAGGTTTCTATGGATCAATGAATGCTATGGTTCAAAGAACATCTTCGATCATTTAATAAACGCTAGCGGTCGTAAATCTCCGGATAGATATATCAACTAGTAGAAAACTAAAAGTCCTACCTTTCTCTTACGTCTTTAAAATATTGCCACTGATATACCGTTATTGTATACACGATTCGTCCATGTATCGTCCAAACTACTTGATCTTTAATTTAAGTTTTAATGCTCGGAGGCTTTCTATCAGCTTCCAAGAATCTATTTTATTTCACTCGCCATTTACGGATTAAAGAATCTGAGAATAGAAAACTTTTCAACTAACAAAATTTAGTTGACGAACCACGGAAGCGTTAAAGTTGCGCCACGAACGTTTCCCTCCGAACAAATTAGTTGCGTGAACTCGCTAACAACATGCGACGGTTGCAGCGATCTTTGCGAGCCGCGCCGATACCGTTCTATCCAAAGGTAATACGTCGTCGAGATTGCGAAACGTGTCATGGTCATCCTGTTGCATCCACGGTTCGGTGCTTTCACTAACGACAACCTCGTACTCGACTTTTGTCGTGGGTGTATTGCGATTCACACGTTAAGGGAAAGAGAAAGTAAAAGTAAGAATTTTACCGATTGAACGTTCTATTCAGTGATATCTCCTCGTTATATCAACGTTCTATAAATAACGTTTAACGTAACACATAATTTCGCGTTGAAAATATAACTATTCAGGAAATCCACGATCTTTGTTCAAGAATTCCACTTTCCATTCTATTCACGGAATGACATAACACGACGAACCCTCGTTTTTCAAAAGTCAGCGTAACGACAGATTAACTATGTAATTACGAAGCGATATTGGCGCTTGTTAGCTAAACTGTATTTATGTATATGCGATATCTTCCCTTCGTCTTTGCTTTAGCTGTACTGAGAGCTATCAGGCATTTCTCAACGAATCTTGTCGTTTATGTTTTCTAGTAGATTTCCAGCATTTCTAGCTGCTGGTCAAACTTTGTGGAAGTAGTTGTTGTGTCGATGAAGTTACATCTTTCGATCGGTTAAACTCTATTTTCAGGTATTTTCGCGGCTGGGACGTACCGTTTCCCAATACGTATTGCAGAGTTTAAGAGTTCATATTAAATGCGAAAAAAATTGTTTAGAAATTTATCCTGAGGTTTAGTGGAAAATATATCTTTTTGAACGCGATAAACAAAATAGATGATAAGACGTAATAACTAAAATAAAGATAGAAAAGCGATATACATGTAACTCGAGTTAGACACGAGGACGTAATATGCAGTAATTCATCATTACGTTGGTTGATGCAATTTCACCGAACGTGTCTGCATAAGAACGTCTCATTTCTACTTTCTCTGTTCTCGCAGACGTTACCGCAGCAACGTTTCTTTTTACAAACGTACCAAGTAACTACGACGTAACTACCAATCGTTCAACGAATCATTAAATCCTCACGCTGTTCCAGTTACTGTTCACGTGCCGCTTCTTTTATTCTTCGGTCAGTTTTTCAGGGGATTACATTCCTCGGACACTGTTTTTTCTTTGGTTGCTCGTGTGTAAAATCCAGGTGAATGTTAACCGATTAATCGACTCACGGTGGATGAAAGTGCAATTCGTATAAATTGGGCTGTTCAAATCTTTGAGAAGACTTGAAAAATTTACCAAACAATTGTTCATTGTTAACCCTGCTACGTTCTTTCAACTATCTTCTAGTTTCTATCGTTAACATACGTGTACGCAATTTTTCGCTTCAATTTCCTTCAGTAGATTTTGTCACAACGTTTAAAGTCTCTTCGTTTGTCAAAACGACGGTGAGATTCGAATATAAAAATTCGACATTCGACTGCAGTAGAATTAACATCTAACTTTCTAAACGACAATGATCGATAGCTTCAAAAAAAGGAAATCCAACAAACAACTCCAAAATGTCAAAAAATACGATTGATACTCACTCGACGAGAAACCTTCGGAAGACCTGCAAGTTCCAGAAACTCAAAAACTGTTCTAGCAACCACCGAGAATCGATGGAACGTAGAAAGGATACGTACAAAGGATAAGAGCAAGCAGCGAGGTTTAAAAGCAACTGCGAGGATTCGAAGGCTTGCAAAGTACTTACACCGGCAAATTGTAGCTTCGCTGGTTCGGCAGGGCCGCTTTGTCAAGGACGTGACTTGATCCGTGCGCTAGCACGAACCTGCGTACACTGCGACTACCGGAGAACCTACTAGGCCGGTTTCAAGCTTCTTCCGTGTTTGTAAATTTGCAGGCGAGAAAGTTGTGCGTCGATTGTACCACAATCACCTATCCAGCAACGCACAAACGTTCCTCGGGCTGACGATGCTTCCTGCAGGATCTAGTACTGAATCATTCTGTGTCACTATCTTGCTACCTGCTTGATTCTTTTGCCATTAGAGTTCGGTTAGTAGAACGTACGATACGTTTTCTTGTCTCGCGAGCCACGAGTATTACGCTATATCAGCATGAAACGTAGATGAGTCGAACATGTATGCAAACATGTATAGCTTTTCATAAATTCGTATTACCAAAACCAAAATTAAGAAAGGAAAATTTCTAAGAGCGTGATTTTGCTAGAATATTGTCTTGAATAATTTCAATAACGCCAGGGAAAATATGCTTTATATTCATTTGCAAGTTTTTGTTTTTCGTGAACGTTGTGCTAGTTTAGTTCGCTTCTTCGTCCGAAACTATTTCAGCAACTAAATAAACGAACTGCAATGTTCGCGAAATATCGTCATAAAGTGCAACGCGCTATCAAAGATACGACCGAAACTAGAAAAACTATAAATATTCTATATAATAAGATATTTATAATGTTTCTGTGTGTTTCGATATTACTCTGCAAAACACGTCCGCTTATAAACCTGTTCCCCAGAAAAGGAAAGTATACATGACACTATAATAATGACCAACGCCAAAAAGCGTATAATCAAATGTTTCAATATTCCACGTGTTTTTATCAATTTAATTAGTATACGCGTCAAATGTTTCTGTAGAATTATACCTTGATCGGATTATAAGCATTCCGTTTCTGAGTAGAAGGAGATTCGCGATACTGCAGTAACAGAGATTGAGCAATCTCCTGAATTAATGAAATCGCTACTATATTCCAATCTAAATAGTAATTCCACCTGCATTATCACGAAAAATTTCGAACGATCTCAGCTTCCTTGTTCCTCCTCCTGTAATAATTGGACTGCGAATATGTTTATTCATCTACGAGATATTCAAATGTACAAAAATCTACAGAATGTATACAAAGTAAACAAAGATGTCTAAAATACTCGAAATAAGATACATCTTATAATATCTAGAGAGGAAAACAGATTTTTATGTAGGAAGCATTTCTTTAGTTTAGATAAAATATAGTTTGAATTTTCAAATCGTAGTTCTTATCCATTAAATATATAAAATTGCATAAATACTGTTCTCGCGTAAAGATAGCAAAATCGTAACAAAATTGAATATTAATTTCATTTCTAAGAAATCATTATAAGAGTCACTCTTGTCTATAATTTGTGTGTCATTAAGAAAAATACGTAAATGCTTTAATCGTGTAACGCTATGAATAAAGCTAAGGAAATAGCAAAAACTTAATAAACTGTAATGATTTTAATTTTTCTATTGACGTTATTATTTCAGCTTATTATACTGAAACGAACGAAGCTTTCCTATTAAGTTGATCGAAGTTTCAATAAACATGTCTAACATGACCATCCTGGCCATCCATCGACCATCTATTTCCATTCGCTTTTTGTTTAATGATTCCTCAGAACCAAGTAATCTCGTGCTCGAGTTGTTGATTTAGTTTCAAGGGTTGCTCGACGCTTAATGGCTGGATAAGCTGCTCGCTGGAGCAGAGATTCCAGAATCGTTCATCTAACGAAATCTCCCTCGAAGAAGGTTTCCAAGAAATTTGAAACCGAAGAAGACTAACCGTAAGAAAAATGGTAAGATTCGGTATTAATGGAATGAAATTACAGGCATTGTTTATCGGTGAATACAGAGTAACGCGAAACACGTGTTTAAGAATTCTTTTAATTACTTGCAAAAGTCGCAGACAAACTTGTGAAACAACTTTCATTTCGAACAGCTAATGCATACTATTCGCGATTTCTATTAGCATACTACTCTCGTTAAGCGCATTCATTTCTCTTGCCAACATAACGTCTCTGAGTTATAAAATCAGTAGGGCAAAAATCTTTAATATCAAATTCCTTAGTAATAACATAATATCGCATATACGTTTATACGATCTAACGATGTAGAAATTTGCAAATCGCGATTGTTCGACCGTATCAACTGCAATTGGGGATAAAAACAGCATAAAATTTCTGAAAATTTTTGTAAAAGAACGTTTTAAAATGGCCATACAGTTGTATCACAAATACACGTAAAAATATCTTAAAACGCTTTTATGGTAAATTCTTACACAAATTGAAAAGATGATAAACTTCGAGATCTAAAAAGTAGAGAAACATATATTTTAAAAATTCATATCGAAAGTTACATAATGAATTTAAAAAAAGAAACCGATGCTGCAGAATATTCCAAAAGTATTCGAAAGTGAAATTAATAGCACAGTGTCCAATTCTAGAAAATTTCTCCTGACATTTCCAATTTCTAAAAAAAAAAGACTAAAGTCTCTGAATGGTACGAGCATTTATTCACGAGACATCCATCGCAAAGCGCCGTGCCACTTTAATTAAGGCTGAACGATCGTGCGCTCACGCGATCGCTCGAGCAAATAACAGAATTGATAGACGCGGCTATGGATTTCGTTACAGATAGCCGTTATTCCTGGATTAGGAATCATTCGACTCTCAGCTTAGAAAGGGAAATCGTGAAATTCATTTGGAGCCGGAAGCACGCCCGAAGCACATCGGCTCGGCACTGGCTACACTAATAATACAACAGGTTAATGACAGGGGAGTCGTACATGAACGTGTAGGAAGTAAGAGTTTCCCTCTCTTTACGAGCAACGGGCGATCGACGAATCGTTTCTCGTCTATGACTCTGTTCGATAACGATTATGGACATTACTAGAATTACGGAGATACTGTTTCTCCTATCGAATCTCCTCGAGTTTGAAACAGCTTTCGATTAATCTTCAACAGAGCGTATCCTGTTAGTTTTCATGACTTATTAACAAACTCCATTTGTTTGTTTTCATTTACTTGATCTTTTATTATTATTGTATATTATCTATCGCTTCTTTATTACTACTTTAGTGTCGTATTCTATTTATTATACAATTATTTTTGTTTTATCTTTTATTTCTTTTATTTATTTTTTTTTTATTATATAAATGTTAAAGTATATGTTAAAATTTCACAAAAGAGACCTTTGGATTCGTGAATCGCAATAAATTTTTGTCGAAATGTCTACTGAAATTTATTCATGAAAGGCTTATTAAAAAAAACAAGGTATTTCTAGTCGGTATCTGTAAACTAAGACTTTTGCTCTTTAATGAACACACTACGATCCAATATTTATTTATTTAGCGGAAAAATAGAGAGCGTTACATATTTGTCACAGTCACTTCTTCTATGTACAAATGAAATATTCTATAAAATCAAACACGTAAACGAATGATAATTACGTACGTGATTATCGACCTTTCATGAGAAAGGAAGAGGGAAAGGAATGCACTGGAGAAATCGTGTGACTACTTGTTAGAAAGAAAATAACTCATCGTTTAAACACTACATATTATACTTTCTATGTAAGCTTTTATTTTAAAAGGCAAATACGACGTTTATTTAAAGAAATCTAGGATTTAGATAGAGTAAACCGAAGAAGCTTGGAGGAAATTTGTAACTGTGAAAAGGTTCGTATCTTTCTTATAACTCTTACCGTCTTATCATCTTCTACATTTGCGTAATTGTTGTTGTCCTTCGCGTAGCAAAACACCATAGGGAGGATGAAACGCTTTGGAAAAAGCGACCAATCGTTATTCAGGAAGATAGAACTAAGATATCATTTTCTAAGCCTGCTCCTGAAAGTAGTGACCTCTACCGATTCCAGATAAAATTCCTGCTAAGCTGTCAACCGCAAACCACTCGGGGCACGGTTAGAATTTTACGATAAAACTCTTTGCGAGCGCGTAATGGCGAATGTCGCGCAAGTAAGGCTCTAAACTATTGTAAATTTTACAAAAGTAGACGTCTGATAATTCTACTTAACTCAAAATACTAAATTTGTAGAAGAATGCCTACCTATAATTTGCAACTTAACGACGTGTCATTAGCTTGTCACTAACGTTATAATTTACAAAAGTATTAGACAAGATGGTCCTGGGACGACAATTGAAAGGGTCAGGAAAAATATTTAACTAGAAAAACCTTTCCTACACATGAGACATTACGCGATTATACGACGTTCCACGAACAAGTACACAAATAATTAATATACTATTATTATACTTGCTGAGATCAGTAATAAACAAAAGGAAATAAATTGTAAGTACAAGATAGCATAGTTTCATGTTAAAAACACATCCAAATGATAAAAACGAATCATAAAACTGTAAAAATTCCTCCAAGAAGAAAGAAATGAATATGTAAATATGAAGATATGAAATAGAATCGGTTCGTTTGAATGCATGCATAGAATAAAAACAACATACGTACTTTGTCGATCCATAAACGAGTAAACATGTAACAAAAAAGCAATCGGCTTCCTGTTCGAAACTAGTTTGTATCAGCAGTTTCAATTATTGAGTCTTCGCGAAGCAGATGTATATTCTTTCAATGTATACGTTTTCATTAGCCTTAACTCAAGACTGCAAAACTACCAAACTGTGGAGGAAAACAAGACGCTCGTTTCTTTTCACGGCGACACGGTCGTTGCATACAAATGTTGCAACGTGCTACGTGTTTCTTTGAAACTCCTTTTCTATGGCCGACCAAGCATTATAACAATAGCGATAGATGGTCAACCTTCTGTCTTTCTCGGCTTAGTATACTGTCATACCGACCTGAAATTCTCATTTCTAATATTTAGTTTCTTTAGTTATATATTAAAACGTACCGTTAAATGCAATAAAACTCAGGAATTATAACTTATGCGCGAAAAAATAAAAAATAGTTTGTAAATCGGTATCATAAACTACAATTATTTATACATTTATGGGAATTCGCGGAAACAAGAATATACAGAAGATATGTGATATAAATGTATCAAAATATACAATGTACCGTTATGTTTTTTTCTTCTGCTTTCATTATGTTCTAGAAATCGTAAATTATGCACAAAAATCTGCAGACATAAGCATTGTCACTGTGGTTCTCAGTACTTCTTCGACGATTACGATTTTTCTTAGAAAAAGTATTACTTAAGTTAAACAATCTTTCGTGTTAGTTCCGTTGATTTACATTTGTCACACACTGGCGACAGAAATCGGACTTCGCGCCTAGCTCAAGGAAGCGCACGTGCGTAATTTGTAGCTGACGCACAGGGCGTCCTCGGGTTATCCTCCTTTAAATATATCCTTGATCTTTTTCGACGGTTTACATCACGATTTTTAATTTTGAAACACGGCTTATGGACGTCAATACGTAATTTCCTAATATGCATAAATATTTATCGCGAAGGATTATGTACCAACGTTTTGTCTTATCGAGAATACATCCATATTTTGTTTATCCATATTGTGCGTATCTCTTTACATTTACGAAAAAGTGTCGCGTAATGCGTTTGACGCGAGCGCTGGAAGATAATTGCTAAACGGAGCAAAACGCTTCATCAACAAATTCGAACAAACTTCATAAATCTCGTGGAGTCTTCACGTTCGGTATTCTCCGCTATTTCATCTTCCTACGATTTAATCGTTTCTTTAATCAATTACGTCTTTCACAACGCAACAAAATAATTATCACACTGTCACTATCGCTATTGGCAATACCAATACAATCAACTATTTACACTGGCAATCTACCATTTCCATTACCATATTTTAATACCTATACTAGGTGTCCCAACACCGATACACTGTAACGTATCTCTATTTCACATTCCCTCTATCTCTCGTTCACTCTGAACATCACCGATGCTCACATTCATATTCACCCCTCGTATCATATAACAAATCTTTCCACCATGAAACCACCGCCGTGTCGGACGATCGATTATGCATCCTGACCCACCCGAACGTCGCAGCGGCTCGGCTCATCGCGATCCGTCTCCAAGTTCAGCGTCAATTTATTTATAAGCACCCATAACCCGATCCCAGCCGTGCCATCCGATAAACAAACATCCCTTTCCTCCTACTAGAACTTTCGCCGGGGAGAGGAAGCGGCTGATAAACAGGCTGTTTCGCCCCATTAATCCCGTGACCGACAGAAATCATCCGTCCCGTTTCGTTCGTTCGATCGATCGATCGTTCCACTTCGAGCATCGAACGGCACGCGCGTGTCTCGGCCACGCTGTCGTCGACAAGCATCGACGATGGATACGGAGAGAGGGAAGTCGATCGTAACGAGGAAGGAAGGTCAGAGCTCGAGTCACCGAGTTCCCCAACGCGTTTATATAGAGGAGAGAACCTCGTTTATACATCACCTACTAATGCGTGATATATCGTATTTGCCTGACACGACAACGGCATCGTCTCTGCTCGTCGAATCGTACGACCGTCGGTCGATCCTTCAGTCAAGTCAATGATGGAATCACGAATATACGGTGAGTGAGTTATTCGTTCTGTTTGCGGTCACCAGGGATCGAGTACACACGGGGTCGCGGTGATAGTGAAGAGCGAATCACGATTCGTGGAGCATGTGTGTATGCTGGGAACATTTTCGTCTAGTTTCGGCAACTTGTAGATTTAGGGGATTTTTGTAAGTTCGAATGTTACTCGTGGCTCTGAAGCGATACGGAAAGAATCGAATATCGGATTCGTCAACTTGAACGGTGAATCTTCGACGAGCGAAGATTTACCGTGATATCGATGATCGTTAATCACAAACGAAACGAAGCGTTCGATTAACTAGGCGCAGTAATTAATAATTCGATTGGATAATTAGTATCTATTTTAGGAGCAATACTGTTTTTTAGTATATCTCGGCAGTAACTTTTTAAATACCTATAGTTTATAAAATTGATATACCTAATAGCGTCGTTTTTATTACATTTATCGTCGCATTAATTCAAATTTATGCAAATGTATTTTCTCTTACTTCAGATCCTGCTGTTTTCGATTAAGAAGTGTCTTTTTCTGAATATTTAATTTCAAAAGGAATATTTTTCTATAACGTGTAATTCAAATTCATCAAACTTTTTCTATTTGACCTTATGCTTTATCTATCCGCCGTTGCATACCGTTTGAATATTTTTATTGTCGTAATTCGTTCAAATTTACGGAATCGTCTATTCTTTTCTTACCTTTTATCTTTATTATCTAATAATCGACCATGACATTTTCACGACACCTGTAACAGTCTTAAAATTTTGAGTGTCACCTTCACATCTAGAAACTTATGCACACTCAAAAACTGGTTCCTAATCACATTACTAGCAAGCATCGCGATTTTAATTAATAAAACAAGAAGGGACGCGTTTCAACTTTCGACACCAAACACCATTTCGAAACGTTTTATCTAATCATAGAGTTGCTGCAATTGGACTAGTTGCATTTTAGCGCCAAGGCGTCAAACGACGATAATAAGCTGGCCCGCGAAAGACTCAAAACTATATACCGATGGCGCATTGTGAACAATAGCAGTTCCGCGCTCCACCGAACGGAAACGCGGCGCATATTAATTCAAAGTTCAAGAACCTTTCGATTTGACGCGTGACAAACAGCCCCAGGTAGTTTGGCATTCTTACGACGTTCGCGTTTAAGCGTCTGAAAAGTTTATAATTACATGTTACCGTGCAAATATTTACATCGTTCGAATATTCAAAAAAAAAAAAAAAAAAATATGATTTCGAAATCATCGATAAGAAACTACTCTATTGCGTTCCATTCTCTGGTACGTTCTTATAAAGTATAAAAATTATATCGAAGGAACGTGTATATGAAAATCATATGGGAAAAATACAAGTCTGTTTTTATCGTTTTTCTGCTTTTTATGTCACACGATAGATGAAATAGAATAGTATGCAGTCGCTCGCGTTTCTATTCGAAACCCCTTAAAATAGAATAACTTTTAAAAATTGCACCAAACGACTCGAACATTTGTGAGAAATTGGAAGAATTAGTTTAATGGATGGCGCGTAAAGAAGATTTTGGAAAAAGTTTCGACTGAACGGAATCGCGAAGGAAATGATAAATTTTGCGCATTTTGCAACCTTTGTATCTGAGTCTGTAACGGAAATCGAAACGATGCGTTTTGTTGATTTATATGAGTTATATACATGCTGAACATTTCATTGAAATCGGCTGATACCGAAACAGGCGGACAGTCATCGGAAGATTCTTCGCAAGAAACTTCAAATTTATTATAGTTACCGAAAGTCGTAAATAACTTTACGATAAATAATTACGATTTTCATCGTTTTTAACCGTGTATAGATCATAGAAATGTTAATTAAATTCAAATAAAAAAGTTGTGAAATGCGACCTTTAGTCTTTACAATTTGCCTTGTCATTCCAACCAATTGCAATTTTTTCGACGTTTTCTTTGCACGTCATAAATGATGCGCAAAATACATCCTTCCAACTTCTCACAAAATCGTTCGGTCTAATTTTTAAAAAGTTACTCAGCTTTAAAGGATGTTGGAATATTAATGCTCCATATATATAACTCCGTTCATAAGTATTAGGACAACTACGATAAATAGAATAAAACCAAAGAATAGAGCATAATTATATCGACGATCGATATTCACACGAAAGCAATTTTTATGCCGTGTCGATCGTTACGCGAATGATTTACGTGAATTATTAAGATTTTCTTCCAATGTTAGCGTCCTGTGTTCAATAATGATCCGTATCTCATAATTATGACCGAAGAAACCTATTATATCGCGTATGTAGCAAGAAGACGACATTACGTTCCAATTTACTCCTCTATTTCCTGGTCGAGTTCTTCCCATAGCGAAGTTCAATTTCCCTCCAGCCACCTGTCACACGGCTCTCTATTGGCCGCGCGAATCTCTCGAAACACCTCGGCCAAGATTTCCACTCGATCAGTTAATCAAATCCATTTCCCCTCCAACGAATCGGTCAGCTTAATCACAGACGGCGTGAAACTTAACGATTTTCCTCGCTGTACAGGCCTCAATGTCGCGTTCTCTATCCCGTATTATCCGTTCCGTTGACAACGACGATCGAGCTGTACCGGTACAAAAAGAGACGCGCTTCCGCCCTACTCAACGAAGATCCACGATTCCATGAACGAATCGGTACGTCACCGGTAGACGCTCGTGAAAAATCGTTTAATCTTACTTTTTCGACCCTGAGGGCAAAGCTGTTGAGCATATAAGAACGGGTCTCTGGGCCCGGTCCCACCGCATTTTCGTCCGTTTTGTCGATCGAACACACGTCGCGGTTCTTCGGCGAACGTTCTCGCCTTCGTTCGCTCGATCGTCGCGCCCCCACCTCAAGGATATTCACTCGTTCCGTCGACAGAATTTTCCGTCCCGTCGATGTGTCTTGGTCGATACACTGGCTGATTCATTAGGATTTGCTTCAGTTCCGTGTTAGTTATTTTATCGAGTGGTCGATTTCCAAGGAATTTGTTCAAAGTATCGGCCAAACTCTTTGAAGTTTCGTTGACAAAGAAAACCAAAGGGGATACCGAGGGTCGGAGTCGAGTAACACTTGTTGGATCGTCTTTGATCGAACGTAAGTACTCTTTGTTTTCGTGCATAGAAGCGCCGTTGCTATTGTTTTTTTTTAGAATTGTTTGGAAGTTTGGCGGGTTTAAGGTGTGCGAATGTCTTTTCAACTGATCGTTTATAATCGCATCAGACGCTATAATATGCAATTACTGCGGATTTTCGTGCATTTATGTGAAACATTTATCCGACATCGGAAGGTATACGTCGATATATGTATAAAAATGGTCAGTCTGATCATTAACAATACGGTTAAAATTATAGGTTGAATTTTATCATTTTGACGAAAGATCGATTCGTTGTAATTTCGTTGTTTTGTCGCAAATTCTCTCGTTAGCTTTACGATGTAATCGAATTTATTTCGGGAACGACATTTATTTCCGACAATGGAATATTACATTTCGTTATTACGAATCAATTACATTTTTACTTCGTCCTCTTCGTGTTGAGGTTTTCGATAATTTCTTCCGAGCGTCGTTGGAAAGGAAAGGAACGAATTTGCGTAAACGTCAACTGGACAATCCGGTTACCAGGGTACCAAATTTTTACACTGACGTTAACATTAACTTGACATTTGCGTCCCTCTTATCGTGACTCTCTCGGGTTTAAAATTTCAAAGTAAACATGACATTGATCAAGACAAGCCATTTAGCGAAAGGTTGCATTATCCTAGGGTGTTCAAACACTTGTTTCCCTTGTAAAAATCGTTACTTTGTATTTATTCCTTGTAATTATTCGTGTGATATTTCGCAAGCCCGTAACTATTCGTACAACGATACGTACATAGTGTATCGTCTTGTATAAATATTAAATAAGTGGGAAACGAACAACAAGGAAAATCGGTGTTTTCAAATCCTCGAGTGTCTTTTTGTTTCGCTGTTTCAATATTTAGTTTTGCATTAAAAAGAACGAGGAACGAGAATACAGTTGACCTCAGAAACGTAAATTTTATTAGCAAACAAAAAGCTTATTCTATTTGCTTTCCCCACCCTCTTGAGCAGCGAAGATCACACAGAATTAATATGACGGACGTAAAATCACATTCGATCGAAATGACGGTCGTAAAATCATATTAAATCAACATGACGACCGTAACGTCACAAGAGATGATAAGATCGACGATTACGTTATCCTAAGATCGTAAAGTGACAGAAACAGGGAAGCAAGTCAGCCATGAAATGGACAGATCGGTTTTGTATGGTTTGCTTTGAAGCGTCAATTGAAAATTAAAATGTATTCATTTGGAATTAAGATTGGTCATTATGACGTGCAACAAAATTGTTCTAATCACCGACCTTTACTCGCGCTACGTCAATCAAAGATGTAATAAAAAGAGGAAGGCAGACAAGTAAAACGATAATGTATTCGTGCCGACAGAAAGCACGCAATAATTTACATACACGCTAGCGCCCAATGATATTATTTCTGCCAGTGATGAAAGTATTGCACACGTTTCACAACACTTCACCAGCATTCACTTTCCTGCGTAGATGGTGATCTTGTTGAGATTCTGTGAGAAATTTTGCAACAAAATTTCAAACACTTAGCCCGCGCGAAAACTCCTTACTTCTGGATCTTTTTCAAAAAACTAAATGCCGACCAAGATATCCCCCGATAGACCGGCTCGACGCTAGACAATTCTCTTTGTGTTCATCGCACGTGTTCGACTTGCAAATGTGCCAGAGGTTTCTCCGCGACCATGGCACGTTTGTTACGCGTGCACAGTTACATCAGAGTCATACAACGTTTTTCTAACCAGTTTCCCGCGATCGTACTATTACGTCGTTGTCAAGTTTCGAATCAAAGATCCGCCACTTATCCTGTTGCTTTACGAGTTAGTCGAAGAATTGATTTTAATTTAAAAGCGATGCAGAGTATAGTACGACTCTTCTTGGACACTCTGATTTAACTTGTGCAGTTTATTGAACGCGCCCTAACGCCTGATAGTATGCAGAGATTTGTTCATTTTGAAGAGAATATAATTTAATTACCAAATTACAAAAAGAAAGACTCTGTACGATATTATCGTTTATTATTATTACAGGTGTATCTCATAGTATATTATTACACGATCGAATTCAGTTTTAAATGTTAATATACAATAAGAAGTTAGTATGTGTTCAGACGTAAGTAAGATGTAAACATTATAGAGGAATTTTGCGAAAAATATCTTGCAACTGTATTCGGTTTTGTTTGAAACCTTGTGAATATGATTATGATAATAATGTCTCATTGCTATGTTAACGAAAACTCATAATATTTTGTACAACAGTAAATATATTCATAAAAAAATTTCTATGTGTAACTGATTGTATTTAGGAACGGTAGTGTACGTACATCCGTCCTAACTCCATATACAGAAACGCTATTGTTTGACGATTCTTTAGACTGCTTTGTCATTAGAAAGTAACGTAGTTTGACAGTTAGATAATGAAAGACTTTACTTATCTACGTTTTGTCAATTAAGATTTTAAAGAGCAATTAGGAAACTTTTTGAAGAGTACGAATACCGTGACATATCTCAAGTTAGAATTCCAATAATATCTTTTATCTAATGATTTATACCTGTATTCAGCATTTGAAAATATCCTGAAATGTCTAAAATATTTGTTATTGCGCTTGTGGGATAAATCAAAAACAGAATAGTAAGAAAATATTTGACCGAGGATGGAAAAATTCCGGTTCCTTCTATACAAATATTTTTAAATATTTGACGATAAATCTAAAAGTATATGGGATATTTTTGAAATGCAATAATTTCTTTATTGCTTGCCTGCGTTCTATATTCGTCCAAGCAACTTTGAATGGGTTGTAAATAATGCGATTCCTTTGCCGAAAGGAAAATCAAATATGAGTCACCTGGTATTGTCATACATATAAAATCGTAAAATTGTTTTCTATGGAAGATAATTATTACTCGTTCAAAGTGGTCTGATAATGATTCATCGAACAGTGATCGATATATTTTCGTCGACATAATCACGAAGGATTCAAATAATAATCGATCGTAAAGCAGAATTTCTTACGTCAATTTTTAGCGTCCTGTTATTTTTGTATAATCTTACCTTACTTCGATTAAGCTTCTACCGATATTTTTCCCGCAAACCTATTTTATAACATCCGTTCTCTAATGGTCTGAAAACCTCTTTCTTCGATGGCAACGAACCAGGTTCCCATCTCTTTTCCGTTGTATGGCGAACAATTTCACACTAATAATACTCTGTAACTCTTCTGACATTTCAAGTTGCTTCCTTCTTCGTCGTCTTGAAAATCAGGTTCTTTTCTTATCTAAAGACCCAATCAAAGATAACGAAACGAGCCTGTCTTTGTTCCACGCGTTAAAACTTCCAGGAGGAAGCTTTTCTTCCTCTTCTTTTGTTCCTGTTTCACCCCAAGTTTTCATCTCCATTTTTTCTCTGTTTTCGTTTTCTTGCCATCCATTCTGAGATCTTTCTTCATTTACCTTCTATTTTCATCCTCCTGGCTCCTTTCCGAAATTAAGCTCACCTTTCTCTGTTATCGTTTGTGCTGTAATCAACGTCTAGACAAAAGACAGGCCGTCAAGAACTACTTTCTTACTTTGTAAGAACGATAGATTTTATTATAGATAGAAACTATAGATTTTATTTACGCCATATAAACAAAATTATTGGCACGGAATAAGTTTCTTTATATAACCCTGTATAAACGAACAACAATTACTTTACCGAACCGATCCTCGATTCTTTACTGAATTTTCATATAAAACGTAACTTTTAAGAGTTAAGAACAGTTGTGACATCATAAATTTCAGTTCTTAAAATAGTTACGATCCTGTTATTCTATTTCTACGTGAACGCGAAACAAAATGGAATAATATCCGAATATCCGAGTCAACTAAATATTTGGAATTTTCCTGAAAGAACAGAAAGAAAATTAGCGTCGCAGGAGGTGATCGTCGTCGTTTGGTCGACTGCCAATTGTTTGCAGAAGCGAGGCATAAGGCTTGCGTTCCGACGATCGTTAACGATCTCCTGTAAACACCGAGAATGGTATTACACATCCACGGCGATGGGAACATTTTCTCGGATTGCTCCAGAGTAACTATTCCGAGAAGGACGTTAGAGTTCTCTGCTACGAAGATCGCATAAGAGAGTTATCTCACTTTCCTCTATCTGGAGTTTTCCTACGTGCGTTTTTCCTTTTCCCGTAAAGAAAAACGTTTCGTAGAAACAGTACAGACGCACGTTGTCGGTGAGAAACGATTCATCGAAGACACAGCCTGTTGCAACGTCGGTTTATGCAAAGTCGATCAACGTGCGTAAAATGTGAAACCGAATGCTGGCATCGATTCAGCTCCTATTTCCATGTTTAAATAGTACACGGATCTTTGTGTTGGTCGCGAAGGTGGTTTAGCTCGTTGCACTCTTCTGTTTCAACAGTTCTTGGTCGACTGCCAATTGCGACGGCGGGTCGATGCGCCTAAGTGGAATTGCTCGATAAAATTTTACAACCCCGATTGCAAGTGCGCCAGTAACCCTTGCTTTCAGCTCTCTCGTAAATCACGCTGATAAATATTGACAGAGAATGGATGGCAGGAGAGGGGAATGTGAAATCGAATCTGGTAATTCGCAAACTTCTTTCAAAGAAAAATAAACGTTCCATGATTTGCAACTTTAGGAGTGGAGAAACGAAGATTCGAATTCTTCGTATCGATCGGGCCCAAGTTTCGTGACAGGTTTTCGTCGCGATATATCGTCTGTGTTAATCACAAGCGAGGCTGAGATCTAGATACGTTTAATATTTCCAATTCCAGAAGCCACGAATTCGGTTCCAAGATTAAAGCGATCGAACATCGATCACCGACGATACCACCAAAGTCGACTTAGATCGATAGGCCAATTTTTGACTTCGCAGACTCGCGTTCCCGAGCCAATCGCGGTCCCCAGCCAGATTATAGGCCCTTTCTGTTTTCTCCAAGCAAACAAACAAAATATGCGATGACCCTGATCGTGAAACAGGTTCACCTCGAATAACAAGTGCCTCCTTTTTCGTGACTGACTGACTGTATCTCAAGGTCGGACACGGTGAAAGAAACGGACCTTCGTCAACCTTTAATTTCATAATCCATTAACTCGTCCGAGTCGACTTTCGAAACTTAACGACGACAAGTATGACGTTCGAGAATGTTATTTAATGTTTATTTTACCTCTCTTAAGATCTTGGTGATCTTCGAATCTATAATAGCTTATTATTACACAGAAGAAAAATACCTTCTTCTTAGGATTTCTTCTAGAAGCACGAGCAAGATAAATATTTAAATAGCAAGTCCCTCTGAAGAAGGAATGTCTACGTCGACTAAGAGCACTTTATACACGACTGGTCGTCTCGCGTAGTATCGGAAATAGCCAGAAACTTTTGCACGATATCGCAAGCAGAAAGTTTACGCAATCGGCGGAATTCACGCGGCACTTTTCTTTCTTGTTTCTCTGCTCTCCAACCAACCGCTAATTACCTCAGCGATCGCGTCCTTGGTCCTTTTTCTCCGAACTTTCGCCATCGATCGTCCTTTCAGGTCGTCTCTGGGTGACACGAGAAATACCCGATCCAATTAATTCATATTTCATAGACTCGATCGAATAATCAAAGAAATTGGCCTTTACGAATCTCAAAGTCTAATACTCGCCGTTTTGTCATTTCAGGACATTGAATTGTAAATTTCATATATACTCAACGTGATCAAAATAGATTTCGAGCTCGTCGAAAATTGTTCCATTTCGCTAACAGAGTAACGATTGATATATTTATGTACATAAATTCAACCACTAGTTGTTTCGATTCGATTAAACTGCTCGGCACGATGAAGGATGCCGTGTTTACGGGTTGTTCCAGGAGAACAGAATCGATCTCTGTCTTCGTGTGCCAAGAATTTCGCGTTAACGAATAATCGCTCGAAACGACTCCAAATTTAGTAACTGCGTCACACGCTCCTGTAAAACCAGTTGTGATTCCCTGTTTCGTTAAAAATTCATCTATTCTTACAACCACTTACTATTTTATTGATTCTCATCCGACACTGTTTACCTCGATACAGACGGAAAACATCGAATAGCTGTCACGTTTTTCGTCGTTGATCTAACATTATGTATTCTTTCGTGACGTTGCTGTCTCTTATATTTTAAAGAATATAAATAAACGAGGAGACGGCAAAAATGTATGATCCTTTGAATAATAATCGAATCGACGATAATAATAATAATAATACGCAGGTTTCCTTATAGTCTATGATCTCAAACGAGATAACTGTATTCGAGATTTTGATAACTCTCTAACGATTTAATTCGCGAATAACGATAAATATGTCGATGCCTTTTATTCGTTCCAAAATGCTTGTAAATACTTTATCTATGATTACCAAATTACCATTCGTTAACTTTGTCGGTGCTTCTCTTCCGTTTCTCGTCACGTGCTCCCTTACATCGATGTCAAACGACTGATCACATGCAGCAGCTATCTTTCCCCTTGCGTTACGTAAAATCCCTGGACGTTTTTTCGTCGTGCGTTTTACGCGTTCGACGGTGTACAAAAGGCGCAACACAAGGGAAATATTTGTCTCGTGTATTCGTTGTTCTCGCGCCTAAATGGAGAAACAAAGGAGAGTAACTCGCGCGAAGGGTGTGCGCAACAAAGTGTTCGTTTTAGTCGAATTGGGAACATTCGTCGTTACTGTACGGCTCGTGGAAAAAGAAGAGGCGTTTGTCGCCGAGAAAAGAGGAGATAGGTGTTTCAAATTACGACTCGTTTCTCGTGAATTTTCCTCTAATGATTAGCACGGCTTCTTGGTGACGTTTCGGTCTTTTGACAAACTCCGATTCTAATGTTAGTATTGCAGTGGAAGAGCAAAGAGAACTTTTTATAGATCTCTGGTAGCGTAGGTTAATCGATCGATTAAAAAAAAAAAATTGATGTTGAAAGGAAGAATCGAACGAAGCTGGAGCGGCGAATTTTTAACTCCTGGTACGAAGAACGTATTCGATAGTTATCATCCATTTTCTTATCTACCATTTACGAGTAAAGCTCTGGTTAATTTCAGTTAATACTGGTCAATCTACTAATTACGCGAACACCATTTACATAAGCCTCAAATAATCACGTACTAAAGGAAAGCTTATTACGTGTCTTTTGTAACGCGAAACGTTACAACAACGTTAATTATACAAATTACTTAAATATTCAGGCGTTTATCTTTTCCGCACCAACAAAAATTATTATGATATTACTTACGTATATTTATCATTACGCTAAACTACTATTGCTATTAATACTATATTATACATCGTGCCAATTATGCAAAGAATGTATAACTATGCTACATTGACGCTATAGTAACTGTACGAAAAAAAAAACTTTCGATTCTTTAAATAGCAAAAGCTTTCGTATCGAAGTAATTACACAGCCAATTTTATAATTCTTATCTAAAAATTGTTTTCCGGTGGAAATACGTAGCTCTTGGCACTATTGGCGAAAGTGTGCACACAATTCGTGACCTGATCTATGAACTACGTCACGAGCAATAAGAGAAGATTGCGTTGTATTGCATTACGTATTAGCATCGCGCGATATTTATAAATTACTGCATCGATGCACTTTTATTCGTTTCTTTGTTACGACAGTATCTGTATGTGTGACAAAAGAAGAAAACATCAGTCCTTTCATTTAGCCTCGATCACTCCTCGTAATTTCGATTTTCGTATACGATTTATTTTTATTTCGGATTAACGTTTGAATTAAGGAAATGAATATTCTAATGCGAATGTCTCGCTTTCATTCAATGAATATAAAGAAGAAATCGAACGATATTAAAATTTATACGAGAATAAATAAGAATAATTTTGCTTTGAATCACTTGACGGTAATATTAGTTAACAACAATAGTGAGTAATATTAAGTAGTTTCCTCGTTGCCTTACATTTATTACGACCTGCTTCGGCGTAGTTGTAAGGAAGGATTATGTCGCTTCTACCTTCAAATATCTTTTCTTCAAAGTCTAATAAAAAGAATAGCTTTTCTCGAATATAGCCGTAATCCTCCCAGAAGAACGATTACGTGATAATCTTTGTACTTACTTTATGATTCTCCATAGAATGTCTTCAAGAAACAGTCAGAACGAGATATAACTATCTACATATCAATATCAATGAAATTGTTAAATTTGTTTATATTCATTTGAGCTTCGAACCAGGATTGATTCGTGAGCAAAGCATTACAGTATCTCCGTTCTTTTTCGAAAAACAAAAAGAGGAGGATACACCTAACCCATTAAATCTCCACTCGTAGAATCATAAGAGAACGTCTCCACGAAGATATATGTACACTTGTGTACGCAAAGATTTCCGCATCGTTGAGCGTACAACGCGATTCCACGCTCTAGCTGCGACCGGCAAGGCGTAATTGTCCAAAATGGAAGGAAGAACAAGAAGGAGAATATACAAGGAGGAGGATACATCCTTCAGCAATCGTTGCACGTGACTGCACGAGGAATCTTGTCTGCTTCGAAAATATGAAACGTTTCGAAAAAAAAAAAATGTCGAATAATGTTTCCCAATGCAAATTCAGCGTTTGACGTGGTCTCGTTCTTACGCAACGACTATGTTAATTAAACATTGATTACATTTTTTAGTTTTATTTGGCGAAATGATTGGGAAACGATCAAACATTCTGCGATATTTCTCGGTGTAACGTGTTAATTTTAGATACTTAACTTTCAGCATGATTAGATTATATATTCGTGTTTCCTATGGTTTTAATCGCGTTTTTACTAATAACGCTTTCTACCAACGTTTCGCAAACATTCGAGTTCACTCCTTCGCACCTGCCCTATATATTGGTTGGAATAAATTTCCAGTTGAATTATATTAAAACGTTTAGTCCTATTCGTGAAACTATGAATTAACATAAACATTCGCGATCTGTTTATCACGCTGTTAAATTATTATCTACAAAGTCGAATGTTTCTTATACGTGTGCATCGATCTCTACAAAATTTTGTTACAATATGTTACATGCGCTGTAAGCAGGTTCAACTTCCGTCTGTCGTACGTCCCCGTCATTACGATAATTACAATTCGTGACGAAACCACGTTCGAGTCTTCGAAACGATTCCACAAAGTCCGAGGTACATTAAAAGACAAGAGAAACAAACAATTGATTTAACAAGAAGAATAGGAATGCTTAAAAATGATCGGAAATGAAACAATCTATGGCGAGTGAAGAAAATCCGGGTAGAATTTCCGATAGAATTCCTCTCGTTGTTTTTTCAGTAGACGCCGAGCAGGGGGTGGGGGGAGAGAATGATAATGAATGTTTAAAAGAGAACGTACGCTTCGTTCGTTACATTCCGCGAAGTTAGCAGAGTTCTCCAGTATCAATCGCTTTGACCGGCGAGTGAGTCACTAGCGTGACAAAATCGTCGCTTTCTGCACACTCGGCTTATCCGAATAATTAAGAATTGGCGAATCGGACGTGTAGTCAGTTGCAACGATGCGGATGAACTGTCAGTAGTTTTGTCGGAAAGAAGTTGAATTATTCAAAGATGAATTATAATTTCTGCGAGAACATCATAAAACGGAATAAATTATAATTTCAACGAAGACACGATAAACGAACCAAAAGAAAAAAGGGAACCATTGTAATAAACCGCAAAGATGGAAGTGGAAAGTCAGTGTTGAAATTCTCTTAACCTGTTGCTTGTTTGTGATTTCAATGATCTGAAAAGTTACGTACAGTGGCTCGTGAAAAAGCGTTTAATAAGTGTATTGTGTGCGTTGTATAAAACACTATGATAAATAAATCATAAGTTTGAAACAAAACCGAAAATGTATGTACACTGCCGGCCGTAAATATTAGGTCACCGATATTTGATAGAAATTTCTACCATTTCGCCTTCTTTATTTTCGTATTATATTATTGCAAATCTGCTATATTGTTCGCGTGGAATGCGTCTGTAATGAAACCACTAAATATGAAACTACTAACTACTAAAATTGTAGATACAACGGTTGGATGTCCTAATATTTACAGACAATAAGTGATTTGATTTTGATTGATTTTGGCTTTTGTTGGTTTACTAAAATTTCTGCAACTGCCTGTTTCTCGCGGCAATCCCTTCAATTGCAAATATTTGGAAAAGTATATTTACCGAACTATCGAGCCACTGTAAATATTTAATTATCGTTGTATCATACGAATTTCGACGATTTAAGTCGATATTAACAGAAACGTATTTATTTACTTATATAATGCATTGCAGGTAACATGTTAACCGAATGGGATACTATTCCTTCTCTGAAACTCGGCGACTACACGCTCGAGTTCGAAATATCACCACCTGGCCCGGAGTTGCAGGAAGTAGCGAAGAAGGAACTTCGCGAGTCGCCAGAAATTCAAAATGAATCGATCGCTCAACTTAGGGAATTACTGAAAGGTAACATTTAATTCGAAAATACCGACGAACGATATTATTTCTTTCTGTTTAAAAGCTCCAAAATCGAACAACGCGATAAGATGCTCGATCGAATAATCAATACCTAAAGATCACAGACAAATACATTATAGATTCGCCTTTATCGCTCTTAATCTATCGTAGCCGAAACCGACTTGAAGTGTCCACTGGAGAACGATGCCTGGCTGATTCGGTTTCTCAGGCCGTGCAAATACTATCCAGAATCAGCATTGAAACTCGTGAAGAATTACTACAGTTTTAAAATAAAGCATGCGGACATGTACGATAATCTGAAACCCAGTCGAGAGAAGAACATATTCGAGCACAATATTTTGACCGTGTTGCCGAACCGAGATCAATGCGGACGAAGAATACTAATCATCGAGCTCGGGAAAAAATGGAAGCACAACAAGTGCACTTTGGACGAGGTGTTCAAAGGTTGCGTTTTGTATGTGGAGGCTGCCATGTTGGAGCCAAATACACAAATCGCTGGTGCCGTAGTTGTTTTCGATATGGATGGACTTACTCTTCAGCAGGCTTGGCAATTCACTCCAGCGATCGCGAAAAGGATAGTCGATTGGCTGCAGGACGCGGTACCTCTCCGAATTAAGAATATACATATTATCAACCAACCGTACGTGTTCAACATGGTGTTCGCGTTGTTCAAACCGTTCTTAAGGGAGAAGCTGAAGAGTAGGGTGAGTTGACCGCTGTTTGAAAATTCCTACAACTTTCTCTCGAGAAATTTGCGGTTCAATGGCTGATAGGATCATTTATTAACCTGCTAGCCGGGTCGTTACTTAACTAGGAATTTCGATACAATTAGCATGTAGCAGCGATAACGATCGTTGACCTTAGAAAGTGACGAATAATCAGAATCGCAAGATACGTGCAAGCATTTGTTGTTGGTAAATAGATGATTAGAAATTCTAGATAAGCGAGACTGTAGATAACGAGGATCGATGTCCTACAGTGTCGGAAAAGAATTTTTGTAAAATTGAAAGGCAACGTTAACAGACGAGATCCGTAAGAACCTATTGTATTAAATGTTAGAAAAAGTACGATTTTAATGGAGTATTTGGTGATTTCAGTTGATTTTCCACGGCTCAGATCGGAAATCATTCCACCAATACGTCTCGCCAAAATGTTTGCCCGCTTGTTACGGTGGAACGCTACAACTTCCACGTATAACAGGGTCACAGTGGTTGGAATTGTTGCTAATGTGCGATAAAGAATTTGATGGTACGTGACAAATTACAAGATTGCGAAAGAGAAGTCTATAACCCCAGTTTATCACTAGTCAATTGATTAATATTATTAATTGATAAATTGTTGTACTACGCGCGATGTTATTTATTTATCGATTCTTGTTTGGTCTTTTTTTTTCAGCAATCAACTCGTACGGTTACAAAAAATAATTCATGCGCTTCGGTATGCCCTCAAAATGATGAAAAACGATTGTTCGATCGAAAATCGATATCTGAAACGATCTTTGAGCAAAGACGCTGGCTGTGGGTTCTTCCGACAAAGTAGTGATCCAGATTCGACATACGGTCTAGTTGTTAGTTGCTTATTTATAAACGATTGTAATAGGTAATTTTTAGTTAAGTCTTTCAACTAAGCGTAATTAACTAGACTTTTGTAAAAAGAATGGAAAGGTAATAGACACATTATTTTAGTTTAATTTGTTACACAGTTGTGGATTTATCGTTCTTTTTTTTACCGCAAAAGATAAATGATCGAGTTATCAGGATTTTATACGTTATAGATTAGAAGTAATTTTGTATGATATTAAATCGATACTTATGGTACTATATTTTATGCTATTTTCGTATTATTTTATTATGTACTTCGATGCATTTTTTTTTTTTTTTTAATGATATACTGTAAACTTGTTAAAAGTGGAATACGATTTATATATAGTGTTGTTAACTTAATAATTTAACTTAAAGTTCCCTAAAACTTCAGAAGAATCTACCAGCTGATATGTTTCGTATAAATTAAGTTATCAACATGTTAATTAATTTATTATTAAACAAAGTGGGTTTATCTCGAGGTTATACGCTTGTAAAATATGTACTTAATGCGTATTAAAAAAAAACTAAAGTAATTACCGTTTAATAACCGTTCATCGGCTTTATCATTATTTTGTTTCGATCAAAACTTTTTTTATTAAATATATATTCGTAATCAATCAATTATACGACGAATCGTCGATGTCACAATTATTTATCACGACTATGACTTATATGTATTTATTGCTCATACATTTTATTGAACCAAGTAACAATATTAATAACAACGCGTATTGCCCGTTGCACGAAACATTTATTTATCCATAACAAAAATAATTACAAGATAACTTCGTTATCACTTCGATACGCTCATCGTTCATTTATCTATTTTTTTGTTTTTCAAATAAATTTTATCCAACGCGAACATAAAAATCATCGATCTATCTATAATGATAACTATTCGAACTCAGCCTCCTCTCCTTGTTTGATATTTAAATCGTGATTTCTTTTAACTCTTATCACCCGTTTCCCCTATTTCGTTGTACTCATTCAATGAAAACAATCACTTTACCTTGAAATCTCTGTTATCTCGTTTTAAATTGAACGATTATTGCACTCTGTCCCTCGTCATTTTGTACTCTTAACATATCCATATTTACTGGAAACTGTAACAAGAAAAATGTTTAATTTGCATGAGTTTGTTATAAGTCAACTACTTTCTAGAAAATTGAATACAGAGAAGATAATACACAGGATAAGCAGTCATGGATATCCGTCGACTACGCTATTACCCTAATTGTACTTGCAAAACTCGTTACAGTCAAGCGTGATATTTATGTAAGTCCACCATTAACACGAATCGCGCAAGCTTGGAGAAACTATTCCTTTTCTGTTATCAAACCGGAATAGAAGCTGCTTTACCAGATCAAGTAATAAACTATTTAACCCTATCTACCTAAAAATCTAGGACAAGATCTCTATTAACACGAAGAATTATGTACTGCCTAACAACGCTTCTTTCCAGGAAAAATAAAATATTTCCATAAAAGGATTCAAAGAACAATAATTTCCTTCTTTGACCGAAGATACTTTTTCTTCTTCTTTAAAATTCCTGTCTGTTTTTGCTGTTCCTGCAAAAATCCATTGTTCTTTAAAATTCGAAGTTTCCCCAATATCTTCAGACGTTTATCATCTATTAACGATAAAGCTGTATATAAAGCATAAAATTGACGCAAGGCAGATAGTCGAAGGGTAAGAACAAAAAGTTTAGTTCGCAAGCGAGAGTCAAAGATAAACACGATATTTTTCAAGACGGTAATTAATCCCTTTACGTAATGAACGAAGTTGCGTGGTCCGGCAATTATCCTTTTCTGTATACGAGGAAAATTATACGAGGTGCGGTTGCGTAACGCAGACCGTACCCGATAATAGCACGCGGTAACGAAACGCATGCCGGTGCGTAATTGCGCAAGCCACGAATATCAGCTGTGATCCGAATTAGAACGTGAAATTCGTAACGTCGAAACTGTACGTTTGTTTAAAAAATCGAACGCGATAAGATCCCGTGATAATAACCACCGCATCGGTAAATCAAATTACATAGCCAGAAAATATCCGTTTTGGCCGATTTGCACAATTTATAGCATTCCCACTAAACAGATTGTTAACCTTCCTTATTTATTCTTTCTTGATTAATGGACTAATGAATTAATTTTACTTTAAATTCTACTCGTTAAAAATCAACGTGTAAAATTACATTTGATAACGTTCTTCTGTAACTATAATATCGAAAGGCAGGATACTGTAATTTAGATAAATCGAAAGAAATTGCGAACGAAATGTCGCGATAACACAACGCTGAAGAAGATTAATTTCCTTTAGAAATTAATAAAAATTCGCTACTCGAGAGGTCTAAGATTTATACTGCTTACACAAGTTGTGCCACGCTATAGATAAAAATGAAACTGAAACGTCAAGTAGCAAAAATTCCATAAACGCTTTATTAGAAACGATAATGACTTCACATATTACGCTAAAATAAAGCGTAAAATATGTACTTGTGTACGCATTTCAAAGTATCGTCCGCCTTTTCAATGCAAACTTGACATCGATGTGCTGTTAATTTTATCGTTGACAGAGTCTCGTGGTGTCTTTTGTCTATTTTTCTCACGCGCAAATATAGCAGAATCACACATAGGAACGATATCAACGAATACCGCGTATAACATTCTAACGAAGCATTTACCAATTTTTTGCTGCATGACGTATTAATCTTATTTTTACCTATAGAACGTACCAGAAAAATTTGTACACTAAATTGCAAAAACACCCTGTATGTGTGTGTATACATATTGCGCTATAATATATCAGCATGCAATTACTTTCCACTGATGGAGGATATTCGAGGATATCGAACAAAAATTGGGAAGTGACAAGTAGTAGAGTACCTTCGAACTCCTTCTCGAACCAGCAGAAATAATCACAAACGCCTGGACCAATCGATTCGTTCGGCATCTCGAATTCGCCGCCGAACTCAATCGGCACAGTTTTCGCATCAATGAAAGACAATAAACTGTCCCTGTTCGTTCCGTGAAAGTGAAGCCTCTTACGTGTTTTCTCCTGTAAATGGAATTTGAATTATCAACGATCAAATTAAGATTTTCTACAAATATTATTACGAATCATCCTCGTCTACTTAATAAATACGTAAAGAAACAGTATTAACATCGTTGAATCGTTATCTTCAGCTTAATTTGTATCCAAACTAGCAAACAAAATCTGACACAAGATAATATGTAAAATTATTAAAATTCACTTTTACATCTACATCTAGATCAGTCTTTCCATCCATACGTACAATCGTAATCAAACATTTTTGTCATTCGAACAAAAATTAACCATCAGACACAAAATTAACCAAACTGCGATCGTCGAATTTTTGATGTCTCGATCTCACTTTCCTTTCGTCCGGAAGAAGAGCTTTCAATGCGTGTAAGAAAGTTACGATCGTCTCTTATTTTTATACGATCTAAGAAATTTTCTGACGATAGAAAACTACGATTTGATAGTAAATGACACGAAAAACGCAGAGGGGTCGATGAGGAGAACTCGTTGATAAATGATCGTCGAAGCACGTACCAGAAGGAAAGGTTTGAAGATAGCGTAAACCATGTTGAATATGAAGGGTTGATTCACTACGTGGATACCCTTCAGTCGACAGGGTAAACATCTCTGTACCCAATCCGTTACTGAGGCGGCGAAACTCGGTGTGATGTGTGCCACGTGGGTCAATGTTAGGCCGTCCATATTTAAAATTACGTGGATTCCAGCAATCTACAGAAAACAAGTAAGGAACATAACGATAAACTACAGCATAAGGTGAAACAGAATACGGTAAACTGAAATATGGTAGAACAGGAAGAATAGAATACAGGGAAAAGATATTCACAAAAGTACAGCAGTATTTTTCAAACAAAATGTAAAAATATTCACGAGATCGTGGTTGTACACGGCATATGATTATTATTACATCCGTCTGGAAGATCGGGGCCGTATGGTCAAGTACACGGTAGCGTATTGTGAAAACTAGAATAGAATGTTACAACGAGGCTTACACGTTTTTCAAAGTGCTACGTATCGACTCCGATAGAGCGTGTTTTCCTAACGATACCGAATACGCTGCCGGAAGGTCGACGCCATACGAGTTATTACACAATCGCTTCCCCTGTAAACTCAACCATGCTCGAAGGAAGGCTTTTTGCCTTTCTATACCATACTTTCATTTCACACCTTATTTTCATCGCGCAGTTCTCGCGCGTTTAATTTCTTCGTCGTTCACTGACTTTCTTTTTTGTGTTCAAAAAATAGGGATGAGATTTAAAACGAGACTTCTTTTGAACAGAAACCTGACAATTCCATTGAATATACCTGTGTCTTGGGTTCAGCCATAGCCGCTTCCAGTGACAATATGACCGATCGGAATATTTCATCGATACTGATGATTTTCGTGTTCCATGCTTTTCCACAGTTGATCTGAAGCACTCTACAGCCATCCGCCATGCGATCTGGCAATGGTATCACCATATCCGAAGACAGTACCTTCTTCTCGTTGCTGGGTAAGAGATTAAAGCAGTAGCGTGGATTGTTCATCTTGAACTTGTAAAACCTTTTCATCTGCGAAGTTACAATGATTTTCGATCGATATAATTCTTACCTAATTTCGAGATGAAATGCGATTCTGATCGTTTCTTAAATTATTGACAGCTGACAATTTTTTGTGACAATCGGCGTACTCGCTGCTATTGACGCAATCGTTGACTCGCAATGGTAATAGATATATGAAAATGTATATTAAAGTAGAATTTTGCTCACCAGTTCAAAGGCACTTTTCGGGTACCATTTGCAAGGTCGTAGGAACTTCCGACAAAATTCATCGTCATCCGGCACGAACAGATCGGGTTCATCTAAAAACGAAACACAAAGTGTTCGAAACGTGCAATTACATTTGGCGTTACGTTATTCTACTGCTAGAATATTTATTAACAGGTTGAATGCCACGGTTTTCACCTGTGTCCGGCACTCAACTTGTCCGTAGCGGCATGGAGGCCACCGGTAATTGGTGCGCCAAGATATATTTTTCATTATTACCATCGTTACTACAATGGTGTGTGACGAACTTAATGCAGTATAAAACATGCAAAAATAGTTTTATTTATACATGAAATATAGACCTATTACGTGCGCATATTGCGATGTGCCGTATTGAAACATTCCAAACAAAAAAAAGGAACGTTTCGATTTGAAAGATGTTTGATGGCAATTAAGGGCCTTGACAGTAAAGTAAAAAATGTTTTTTAGGATTATTTCGGGTCCGATAAATAGCCGATGCGTGAGAATACTTAATTCCTTGCTATCATTGTTAATATTCTAGAAAATGTAACATCGCAAAATAAGATGTTTACGAACTCGTTCATAGTGACTAAGAAAATCTTTTTCATTCGAGGAGAGAAAATTAAGTTGGTAAAAAATATTTATTAAAATAAGAAAGCGAGTGATTATTTGAGGATTATTTGCTGCGACTATTACCTTCGGTTTCTATCAAGTTCCTTCAAGGAACATTAACCGAGCTGGCGATAGAGTGAAATTTTCATTTTCACCTAACCGGTTCCGAACGTACAAAGCGAATGTACCGTGGTAACATCACGACAACGCTGCATATCGTTCGTAGCACTCCTTTCTTCGTTATAAGAACAACTGCAACAACACGAGACTAATTCAAAGTATAATTGGACCATAAGAATCGTATTATCATAAAAGGTTTTCTGTACTTTAGTCTTGTCGATTGCTTAATTAATCTTGTTTTTCCTTCGCTATCACCGATAGGATATTTTGATTTATCGAGAAGAAATCACACAGATCGATAGATCTGGCTGATAGCAAAATATCAAATATAATTATTTATTTCCCAAAAGGATTTTTTGTACTTTAATCTTGTCGATTGCTTAATTAATCTTGTTTTTTCTTCGCTATCATCGACAGGATATTTTGATTTATCGAGAAGAAATCTCACAGATCGCTAAACCTGGCCGATAGCAAAATATCGAAAATATTTATCGCGGTCGATGAATGATCGCGATTGTTACTCTTTGTCTTTCTACAATTTTCCTGTTCGAAGTACTTCAAGAGAATCGAACGATTCTAAAACGTCGATGAAAATCCATATGAGAGATCGTTTCTCGCGGCATTCACGATCCCCTTCGATCCAATTTAAAAGAAGATATCACCGACTGAGGCGTACAGCAGATAGAGGAAGGATTGCAATATGTTCGCACGACAGAAATTTGCACAAAGAACGCTCTTCGCTTCTGTGCCCTAATTAATTACGGTAGAAAAATATCTCTTTCCCTGAACGTCTCCACCTACGACAGACCGATAAGAAAAAAACAACAAGATTTCTAAAAAAAACCGTCTCTTCTCTTCTCACACATCGGCTGAAATGTTACCGATTTATCGTATGTCGATTCGCGTAACATCTCCGAAATGCTTCCTTTTATTCCTCGAATTAACGCAAACTTCTCTCAAATCCTTTTCAAATACGCGAAGCGAGTCTTCCCTACTAAACTACTCGCAAAACCAGTCGTACGACATTTTTAAACTTAACCATACTTTTCTAATCGCTTTCATAGGTACCGTTTCTATTCGCGCAAAATTCTCCTAAATCTCCCACAAACTGTAAACTCTTCTTTTTTTTGTAAAGTCTTTCCTACCCAACTTCCCTCTATTTCACGATCATCCGAGCGAATACATATTATGGTGGCCATGAAATCAACGCTATAGCGTTACCGGGCACCATTTCCCAGCTGTCCCGTTACCTGGTACCTTTGAACATCGCCTTGAAGTCCTTCAACGCCTGTTCCACGACCTCTGGCGTCTCGCGTAGCTCGTTCTTCGTCTTCTCCCTGTAAAAGTCATCGCCTTCGTCGAAATCGGCCTTCAACACGGAGCTGCCTATCTTCAAATGCGGCAATTCTCTCGATTTGGTTGGAACGATGCAGACATCACGGTCTCCTTGCCGCTCCATGGAATCGTTGACAAAGCTCTGTTACTCTTGAACGAACTCTGCCTATCGGACATAGATGAAAAACCAGTTACATATAACTTTTGTTAGAAACATAGGGGCTACATACATATGTATACTCGTACGTATGTATGTAGAAATAACTTTTCTCTTTTTTTTTTTTTTTCGACGATAAACATTTCCGTTTTCTTGAGATGTTGTTTAATTTTTGGTGGAATTACGTTTGCTATTGTATGTATAGTAGTTGTGTATTACATATATAAGTTTATACGTATCATATTTACATAGATTAAACGAGATTTTAACGTCGGTGATAATTAGACTTAAACATTGTCAGCTCGATGCGTGTTTCCGTCGATCCTCGAATTTTTTTAAACGATATGGTATTGTTTGGTGCGTTGGAAGTTGATTTCGCGGAAGATTTGAAATTGAGACGTTATACTGGCATTCACAGCGCTCAAGT